>JAOPHQ010000673.1:0-25000 GCA_030340625.1 Merluccius polli
ATTAGAAATATTTAATCGTGCGCATATCGAGTAGGCTACTTATTAACTAGTAACCTATTTTACCCTTTAACTGTAGGCTGTATGAAATTAAAAAAAAGATATCTGTGTCAACCGACTGTTGACTGAATTTAAATTGAATGAATGAGCGAATGAAATGGGATGAACGAAGATGAACCAAATGAGAATGGAACGATGAACGATGAATGCATATTTTTTACTCGAGTTGGTGGTTTATTTTCAAGACGTTTTTCTTTTTTTAAGCACACACTTTTAGGCCATTTTTGATTGACAGCGGTTTTGTAGGCCTCCGGTCTAAGGTATTTATCGTGGGACCCTGGGTAGTTTACATGGGAGCTGTCCAACCACTGTGGTGCTGAAGCTCGCTGTCCTGCACACACCACATTTCTCTCAAGTCCAATAGTGTGGCCGATAGAAACTTCCAAAAAGCATTTTTTTTTAATATATATATATATATGTTATAGTCATTTGAATAATAAAGGTGTCTTTTTTTGTAGTGTGGATATATCGTTACATAGGTTAATAAACAAATATGTAGTGACGGAACAGCAAAAAAAACACATATACAATACATCTTAAATAGGCCTATTATGATTTATTATCATTCATCATGGACCCACAATCTATCATCATACCATAAGCTGCTAATTTGTATTTTGTAGTGATTGGTATATATATATATATATATATATATATATATATATATATATATATATTTATATATATATAGATAGATAGATAGATAGGATAGATAGATAGATAGATAGATAGATAGATAGATAGATAGATATAGACTAGATATAGATATATAGGCCTATAGATATATGATATAGATATAGTTAGATATAGATATATAGGCCTATAGATATATAGATATAGATATAGTTAGATATAGATATATATAGCCATACCATCACTACAAAATACAGCTTAAATATAGATAGTCATACCATATATATATACGACATGAGGATGTCAGTACATGAAGACAAGAGGACAACTTGTGGGCCATGTGTTGAGTTACCTGTTGATGCGCTGCTCCCTCCGCGTCCCGGTGAACCGGACCAGCACAGCACAGCACAGCACAGCCAGACGTGAACACAAAAATACAACAAAAAATATAAAGAAATATAATATATACATATTACAAGTCAAGTTCCGGGACAAACAAGCAAAAAAAAATGCTATAGACTAAAGCTGTAGAGAGGCTATACTGTCTTCTCCTGTCATGGAGACATTGGTCTCATTGAAATGAACGGTCGCGTTCATTCACGTTTGGGCGACTTTGCGCGTCTTCTAGTTTTTGCAGCGCCTCTCTCTCTCTCTGCGATCAAAGCAGACATCTTTTCTTCATACATGTAATGGTTTCTATGTTAACTGTCCCTGTACAGCCAGCCACCAAGCCCACGATTACATAGCCTGCATAGCTGTCTGTCTGTCTGTCTCCGGACATAAAGTCACTGGCTTCCCCCTCTTCTTCCCTCCTTCTTTCCACGTCCCATTTTTTTTTCCTACGTGAAATAAAAAATAAAAAAAAAAGACAGAGAGAGAGAGAGAGAGAGATGTGGAGAGAGAGATGGGGAGAAAAGATGGAGAGGAGAGGATCCCAAACGTACCTGCATCCTTCGGCTGTAACGCTGCAACACAGCTGCCAGCCTGGTGGTAGCAGGAGGAGGAGGAGAATGAGGAGGAGAGGAGGAGGAGGAGAAGGAAGAGGAGGAGGAGGAGGAGGAGGAGGATATTGTCGTCCAGACCGGAGTGAGTAACTGAAGGCAAAACTAACCTCCGGCTGGATGACGCGTCTTCCTTTAAACCCCCCCCCCCCCCCTCCCCCCTCCTCCCCCAACCCCCCCCCCTAGTGGTCCAACAGGTGGCCTGTCATCCTCATTGGACGTGACGTCACCGCGGTTGGGTTTCAGCCTCAGCATGTCTTACTCGGTCTGTGGACCGTGCGGGGTTTTCATCGTAGTGATGTGTTGCCCCCCTTGTTCTGTGTTTCTGTCCAACTAGACCTACTTATCATTCTTCTGCTGTTATCTTCAGCAGCAGCAGCAGCAAAAAATAAAAAAAATCACACATCTCTTAAGTCTCTTTACGTCGATAAATGAACCAAAGGGAGAGAACAAAATAAAACCCATTCAAGCCTCTTGTCTAAGTTGACTTGAGCAAGTGGCTGTAATTTGCTTCTCCCGCAGCATGATTGCCCATTGTTAGGTCCTTACAGATGAGTGTGTGTGTGTGTGTGTGTGTGTGTGTGTGTGTGTGTGTGTGTGTGTGTGTGTGTGTGTGTGTGTGTGTGTGTGTGTGTGTGTGTGTGTGTCTGTGTGAGCAACATCAATATGACATATCCATACGTCGTATTTTTACAATAACAGCCACATTGATTAACCGTTATATCGGTGGATGGGGATATGTGTGTGTGTGTGTGTGTGTGTGTGTGTGTGTGTGGGGGGGGGTATTGACTGGACGCCGTTTTTTTGCACAAAAAAGGGCCTAGTTTACTGTCACATATACATTTCATCAATAACACCACGATTATCCTCAGCATCCGCACATCACGCCACGTGTCCGCATTCAATAGGGAGGGGAAAATGACTAAATGATGTATTTCTACTCTGAACTGAATACACTTAGCAGCTGACAGCTCTTTGGAAAATCTGCAAAATCCGTCCATTGTGGTTTCCTCCCTCACGAAGTGATGCAAGAAAAAAAAAAAAAAAGAAACGTAAAAAAAAGCCTACTTTTCGCCGACACAAATGAACAATTTGTCAGTGTCATTGTGCGCCACGCCATCCCTGTTCTCTTTCATTTCCCCCACAATGAGCAGCCATTGTGGGGGGAAAGGCTTTTGTGTTTGGTGAGCGCTTGCTGTTGTTGCACACTTGTTGCATTTTCCGTTTGACATTTGTTTGTTTCTTTTTTTGTTTTTTTGTTTTTTGTGTCTGTTTTCCCATATATGTCCCTATGAGGGGGCCCGTCACGTCCAAATCCCGCACGGCACGCGCATCATCATCATCATCATCATCATCATCATCATCATCATCATCATCATCATCATCATCATCATCATCACGCTGACGGACGAGGATGAAAAGGGAGGAAAGTCCCGCGGTACTACAGGTTGATGATGTCTCCGAGAGAGAGAGAGAGAGAGAGAGAGAGAGAGAGGGGGGGGGGGGGAGAGAAATAAAGAAAGAGAGAGAGAGAGAGAGAGAGAGAGAGAGAGGAGAGAGAGAGAGAGAGAGAGAGGGGGGGAGAGGGAGAGAGAGAGAGAGAGAGAGAGAGAGAGGGGGGGGGGGGGGGGGGGGAGAGAGAGAGAGAGAGGGGGGGGAGAGAGAGAGAGAGGGGGGGGAGACAGAGAGAGACAGAGAGAGAGAGAGAGGAGATAGAGGGAACTTAAGATACATAATGCTTTTATCTTACATTGCTCTTGATTGACCATCTGCATCACCACTTTTACTCAGAAATTTCTTTATTACCTTATCCTTGTATTACCTTCTCCATTATCCTTTATCACACCCAATCACCAAGAGGACACTGGTCTGTAAACTGAGTTCCTCACGTGTAGTTCAATGATCTGCCAAACCTAACAAAGGGACGGCCCCTTTTCCACTTGTGAATATCTAGATTTGGTTGGAGAGATGTTCCCAACTACCCAGAAGGGGGGCTAAAACCAATTATGCTTGACAGCATTAGGCCTGTCTCTGAAAGATCTCACCCGTTTTATCTCTTGGTCTCCTTTTTCATGCAACAGCACTAATGCGCTCACTTATGATTTTATCGAAGATAAACATAATGTAATTTCTCAATTGTCCAAGTCTCAGTGTAACAAATAATCAATCCGTTTTTAAACCAATTACATTTCGTAACTTTATTTGTATTATCAATCCGGCTAAATTAGATGTACAATTGTTTCAAGACGATACCTGCAAATCGAGAGAAAATTGTGAGTGCCTTTTGGATGAAACAAGAACAAATGCATTGTTATCCATTGAAACCAATTTGAACACTGAGCCTGAAGTGTGTTTTACTATATTCTATATATCGCAGTCATTTAAATCCTTAATGTGGCCCCACCGATCCGGGAGCTTGGTTTGGGTATTTTCATGTTTCATTACACAGTGAGTTCAATGGCTTCAAATATGGATCATACCAACCAGCTTTGGAATTGACACCTCCCTTTTTCTTCCTCTTAAAAGTAAATAAAAACTGCATTTCCCATACATCATTACATTTGTATTGTGCAATTCACTGCCAAATTATATATGATGATTTTTACCATCCGTAAAAAAAAAGAAAAAGATTTCAAATACGAATAGTGATGGCAAGAGGTTTGTGATAAGTTTGTGTTTTCCACCGTATGACATCATGCTGAATCAGGCTGAATCCCTTTTTCTGCAAGAGTGACGGAGGAAACTGTGGGATAAATGTATGTCCTTACTCTCCGAATTAAAATCTCATGGACACAAACCCCCCCCCCCCCCCCCCCACACACACACACACCACCACCAACACCACTAATATATATACACACACAATAAACACCCGCCCTCTGTTACATGCATGCATGCACAATTATAAGCATGATGGTGTTTTTAATCAGCTGTGGAGCCCCGCCCTGGCGGAGAGAGCTCTAGTTACCTGTGTCCAGAGAGCAGTGGAGAGAGCAGGGCTCACCTAGGCAGATGGCCCTATCAGCGTTGAGTAAACCAGCGCAACGCTCAGCCGTGTTTGGCTTAGTGTACTATAAGTAATTCATTGTGTTTGTGAAGAAAGAGCATCTGTCGACCCTCCTTGGCCCCTAGATACACACACGCACGCACACTCATGGCTGCACGCATGCACGCAAGAGCATACACACACGCGCACGCACGCGTCGCGCACACACATACACGGCTGCACGCATGCACGCAAGAGCATACACACACGTGCGCACGCATGCACGCAACGCACACGCATGCGCATACGCACACACACAAACACACATGCGCAAACACATACACACACACACACACACACACACACAGATCTGCATGTAAAGGCAACACAGATCCACAAAATATAACAATATTTGACTGCTAAATTAGAAATAAAATGGTTGTGTGTGTATATAGGTATGAATCTGTGAGCCCACAGGAGTCTTTTAAATGCAAATGAATTGTGTTTGTAGGAGGTGTAGCTAACTACTAAAAAAATCTCTGCAGGGGATAATGAATTAAGTAAGATTTGGTGCATGCACAAATGCATGCACACATGTGTGTGCATATCAATTGACAACCCCACGTACTGGTGCAGTGCTCCCAGTGGGCAGGTGGTTTGAGGAGAGGGTAGGCCTTTGTTCCATGTGGCCTGTTCAGATCAGGTCCCGACCTTTGACCTCATTACCCGCTGGGACCTCATTTCCCCATGGCCACATAGGGCGGCTGCCTCTTCTTCATCTTCGTCTTCATCTTCGTCTCCTTCTCCTTCTTATTCCTCCTCCTCCTCCTCTGGAGTGTATATATATGTTATAAATGTTTTAAATGTAACAACAAACAAAGCCGTATTCTTGAAGGAAGTTCAAAGAGCTACTGTCATGCATGTCCAGTTTTAGCACCAGTGTTTAATATTCCTCAATGCTGACAGTCAATGCCTTCCTTAAAGTACTTGTGCCTTCCTCTGTTCCACACAATGCTAACCGAGTAATAACAGAAAAGTGGCCATCACTGCCTGCTTTCAGCACTCACTCTCAAATGGCAGAAATTGCAGGCCTGCTAAGAGACCCTGGCTGTTAAGACTCAGAGGGTGGAGGAGGGACGGTGGGGGCTGGGGTGAAGCAGGTGCAGTGGGCTTAAAATCTTCCTTTTAAGTAGAATTTTGTCCCCAACTTCTCCCTTGTGGCTACTGACCCGCACGGTTAAATTAGAACAATTCACCGATAGTTAAGAGGTTTGATTCTGTGCTTGCACTCCATGTTGCCCATACGAGCCGGCCCTTTTGTTTGTATTAAGCATTACATTAAGCGAACATCGTTCATATGTACACACACACACACACACACACAAACACAAACATAACAGTATATTTTCTACTCTCAATAATCAAAACATAATAATAATTATTTGACATATTTGACAGGTTCATAAAGCAACAGGTGTACTGTTGGTGTGTACCCTGTTTTTCTTCCTGTTTTTGGCTTTCCATGGGGTAACCCAAATCTAAAATTACACCTCAGTTGAGGGGAATTGAAATAGAAAATGTGGAACATTTAGCAGTAAGGGTTCTCTAATAATTCACTCCAAACAGCGACTTGGATATGGCATGGTGAGGCAGAGATGTAATTTCAATGATTTCAGTTTCTACAAAAATCCATGTTATCATCATAGAATACATTTATATAAAAAAAGATAAAGTGATTAATTGTAGTTGGAGATGTGGTTTATTTATGCAAACAATATATGACTCCAAATAGGATTGGCATTTGGTATGAATGAATGAATGAATTCAATGTTTTATTGATGTGTAGGCCACCGTTTTTTTCAATAATTCAAAAGAGGGAACTCCAGCAGAAACAGCACAATGCTACGTTGCTTCCAAACAGGAAGTATGGTAGACGGAGCGTCACAGGCTGTATAATGGTCCTTATACCATGCTTACATACATACATATATATATATATATATATATATATATATATATATATATATATATATATATATATATATATATATATACAGGTGTGTGTGAAAAAAAAAAATCAAAGACATGAAAAGTTCAGCAACATAATCAAAATGTCCTACTGAAATTAGGATGGATTGAATAGTTCAGTGCACCCTTTAAATGTCAAATACAACTATTATTTGAAAACGTATTTTCTCTACGTGTGCCTTAGAAGCCTTTTTAAAGCACATTTTTATTTGTCTGTGCATACTTTTCATTCAGATGTACTTGATGGAAATGTTATTATAGACATTTTTGCTCACCGCCATGTGAGCCATCACAGCTGTGGTGCACTCACTGTAAGGTAACTTAAAAGGGAACAGCCAGCAATTATCATACAATTCCCTTTAGCAAGTGAGGCAAATGTTCTGCATTTGGTGGCTGTAGGTTATGCATTAAAACTGTGTGCATGGTATGTAGAAAAATCCCAACAGATGATTTATCATGTCTTTGTCCTTTAGAGTAGTCTGTGTAAATGACTGTGTGAATGCCCTGTGGCCAGGGCCGCAGGGCATTTCGTTTTATTTTAGTTTAAACTTTAGGAGTGGTCATCTTAAATATGGAAATGTGGACCAGTCGCTTTCTGTGCGAATAAAAAACATATACAGCCATACATATGCATACCATTATAATGTGTTGTAATTATGTCACTCCGTCAGATGTGAGAGAGTGACCATTGGAAGTTACCGGTAGATGGCAAAGATATTGTGATGATGGTGAATGTGTCCTATGAAGTGGGCCTCTTTGGCCATCCTGGAAACCCCATGAGCAGGCCTTCATTCTGATTAAGCACAAAATAATAAATAAAGGGCAGATACTTTTTCTATCTATCTGCAAATCTAATAACTTTTTTAAAAAAATTCCAGAGAAAGTTTCCTCAAACCCTCTGACAATTACACACAATTATAACATGCATGCACTTAGACATACAAAAATACACACAAATACTAACACACTCTCACACAGCTACCAAAAAGCAAATACATTTCAATTAAAGACCCACAAATGCACGCAAGCCTGCAAACATGGGCCACCACACACACACACACACACACACACACACACACACACACACACACACACACACACACACACACACACACACACACACACACACACAGGTTTAATCAGTCATAGCTGAAAGGAAAATGTCATTAGATTCTGAAGTAGGTAATTTCACATCCTTTCCCTGATTCTTCCAAGCATTTTGCTTTGTAAGACTGACATTTATGGCTCACTGCATGTGCTTTTACTGAAAATTAAAACTTGGTTCTTTGGTCAAGGATAATTGTACACTGCACCATTAAATTCTTCCAACACAGAGGTACACAGGTCGATAGGTAAATTATATATGGTATTTTCATAAGGTATTTGCTTTAAATTACATCATGCAGTAATAGTAATAATTCAAAAAAAGGCTGCATTAACATCTACAGTCCAGATTGTCATATGTCGACGTGCACATAATGCACTGTTGGTCGAACGGCATCTTCCCTATTCCACCTGTATAATTTGGACTTGGCACTAAAGATTATATAATTAAATCTAATTGAATCCTTGTTGGGATCTAAATGTGGGTCAACTTCGGTTGACCTAGGTTGGAAATGTCATGGTGCTGTGCTGTCATTAAATAAATAATTTAAAAAATAAAAAAAGAGTTCAAAATTAAATTTAATGTAGGTTCAGCGATGATTAAACACCAGAACCTGTGCTGTGAGACAACATGCTGTCAAGACATTGTGACATAAATTGTGACTAAATTCGCTGCACAGTGCATAACCAACCAATGCTGCTCTCCTCAGGCTTGTAAATGTCACTTAAAAAATGGTGCAAGATTACAGACTTTAAAGCACAATAAATCAACATACGTACATTTAAACTGTTAATGTAACTCATTTGTAAACACATCTTGGTCCAAATGAAATAATCATCATTATTGTTGTTTTTTGTGTTTTTATATGTCAATAGCGCTACGCTTCTCTCCAATCCAATTTTTCCATGAAGCGCTACATAACTGCTTTGATGAGAGTGAGGTTAATGATGTATTGATTACTGTTAACTTTGACACATCTCCTCCTGTTATTTTGCTGTTTCATTTAAGCATGGCCCACCGCCAAAGACAAAGAGCAAGACGTTCTGTTGGACTGCTTAGGGAATTGCATTTGGATCAAGAGAATTGACTCGTCATGGTTTTAGTGTCGCTAACTACGGAAATTATTGTGGGGCTTCTGACATCAAATTATGTATTTATTATTATTAAGGGGAGCTGAGTTTCAGGCGAGTAATGTTAGCAAACCTGAACAGATTTATACTGACAACACTACTGTATTACATGCAGACAATCTTCTCCATTTTGTGACTATCAAATAAAATTTGGGATTAGATAGAAATAGAGAAATATTAGCCCTCTTAATTCTGTATAGGCATAAATATAATTACATTTACATTTAGGGCATTTAGCAGAGGCTTTTGTCCAAAGTGACTTACAATAAGTACATTTGTTAGGAGAAAGTGTAACACTAAACCGCTATCAGTAATATAATATCATCTAATCTAATATCATATATCATTAGCATATAATATAATTTGACACACACCTATATATATATATATATATATATATATATATATATATATATATATATATATATTAGGTGCGTCTCCAAGTTTTCCAACTGCAGTGCGCCTCCCATCCTGGGGGGCGCTGTTGGGTTCCTGCTACCGTTTCTCCTCAAACGGGCAGCAGCGAGTCCTCCTGCACGCCTCTTCTTCTTCTCCTGCCTAATGCCGTAGCTGTGTAGCTTTAGCTACAGCAGTGTTAGGTCCATGCACGTCGTTTTTATTTATATATGTCTAGATTGAACACATGTCACATTGTTCCTTTTTTGTTGTGCAGCATTCACATTCACACGGGGACCGTTTGCGAGCTACCTAAACCCTCCCCATACGTAAACCTCACACATTTAAAAACACAGAGCTAAGTCTCTGAGCTAGAGAAAAGCTCAGAAAGTTAACTACCGTTTGGGAGAGATGTGTGGTGCTTGATGAAAAGCCGGATGGTTGACTTTCTTAAACGCCGAGTGAGTAACCAGTTTACAGTTTACCGTGTAGCAGTAGCAGTAGTGTCGTCCTGGGGATGTCCCAGTGCTTCATAAAATACTTAAAAAGCAAAAAGCTTTTGGTGACTTCCTCTTGTCTGTCTGCTCGCTGCCTGGGTGTTGTTCCCCAAAGCCACTGTGTTGTAATGTGTTGTACCCCCCCCCCCCCCCCCCGTACTCTCTTATCTACTGTGTGTGTGTGTGTGTGTGTGTGTGTGAGAGAAACCTGTTTAATTGATTTGAGTCGACATAGTAGGCATTGTCAACATGTCCCTCTTGCTTGCCAAGTTCAGTATGCAGGGTCTTCACTCATCAAGTGATGGCTGTTGTTGAGCTTTTCCAGGATACAGTGGTTCAGTATTATTGTGTGTTTTCACATCCACTTAAAAAGGGATGTACACACAATGAACAAATGCATTTAAACTGAAGTGTATAAAGAGTCCCCAAAAATGCCCTACATAAATAATCTGAAAAGTATTCAGATTATTAGTCATATTAAGTTAGATTGCCATGGAATCGAGTGAATCTCTCCATGGTTGTAGTGATTCTCGAAGCTCGCCCGCTGTACCAAAACGATCCCTCGTTAATTTTTTAGATCGCCTCATATATCTTTCCTTAACCCTGTGTAGTAAACTTCTCATTCACTTCCACCTTTGTCTGCAGTTTTATGTGCAACGAGTACCTACCCCCGAGATGATGGGAGTATAGTTTGTGATGCCAGTCCTCCCCCGTCACCATATTTGGTACCACGACAAGTCCTAAGGACCCACCGAGGACACCGGCACGCTCGCACACCGTCTGATGCGAGCCATGGACGAGGACACCCCCACGTTGAAGCCCAGGAGGATACAGAACCAGAACGTGGTCCATCGACTGGAGAGGCGGCGGGTGTGCTCCGGCCGGGCCGGGGCCCACTGGTACCGCGTGCGCTGCTTCCACCAGAACCTGTTCCCCAACTTCACCGTGGTCAATGTGGAGAAGCCGCCATGCTTCCTGAGGAAGTTCTCCCCCGACGGCCGCTGCTTCATCGCCTTCTCCTCCGACCAGACGTCTCTGGAGGTAAGCAGAGGAAAACACCAGGAGGTTCCTGACTATGCGGTTGTCTGACTTGGTACTGGTGTCGAGGACAAGGGGAAAGCACTTCCATATGTGATATCTGCTGTTCCAAAAAATAAATAAATATAGGCCTGTGATGTATTTCAGATTCTTTCTGCTTTGATTGTTCTCCAACTACCGCTTTGGATAAAAGTGTCTGCTAAATGACTAAATGTAAATGTAAAAGCACCATCCTAAGGTTAATTGCCAAATAGAAAGTTGGAATTCACCAATTATTTGAGTAGTTCATTTAATCACTAAATCAGTGAAGTGATGAAAACATTTTTTTAAAATTAAATTAAGTAAATTTACCTCAACCTAGGCTAAGGCAGTTTTATACACAACAATGTCTCCACATAATGATTAATATTTTCACAATAAATGACTAAACAAACCAAACAAGCATTTCCACATACATAATTAACATTTACATTTACATTTAGCCCCAATATGAAACCCTAACCCTTATATGAAATCCTAATATGAAACTCTAACCCTAACCCGAATGTGAAACCCTAATATGAAACCATAACCCTCATATGAAACCCTAACCCTAATATGAAACCGTAACCCCTAATATGAAATCCTAACCCCTAATATGAAATCCTAACCCTAATATGAAACCCTAATCCTATTATGAAACCCTAATCCTATTATGAAACCCTAACCCTATTATGAAACCCAAACCCTCATATGAAACCCTAATGCTAATATGAAACACTAACCCTAATATAAAACCCTAACCCTAATATGAAACCCTAACCCTAACTCTAGTTAGGGTTAGGGTTTCATATTAGGGTTAGGGTTTCGGGGTTGGGGTTTACTATTAGACTAATAGTAAACCCCAACCCCGAAACCCTAACCCTAATATGAAACCCTAACCCTTATATGAAACCCTAACCCTAACTCTAATAGTAAACCCCAACCCCAAAACCCTAACCCTAATATGAAACCCTAACCCTTATATGAAACCCTAACCCTAATATGAGACCCTAACCCTAATAACCCTAACTAACATTACAATGTTCCTATGTTTCCGAAATGGCGGTGGGCATTGCGATGTGACGTCACAATGTACAAGCCCTATAGAGGGAAATTGCTGAAAGAGGAGATACTCTGACTAGTTTTAATACCGTTATTTACCATCCCTGCAACAGTATTATTACCTCCTAGCATCATGTTTGTCCTAACGTCCCGCCCACAGATCTACGAGTACCAGGGCTGCCAGGCGGCCCAGGACCTGCTCAGGGGCCAGGAGGGTGAGACTCTCTCCACGGCCAACGACCAGCGCTCCCTCAACATCCGCGGGCGTCTCTTTGAGCGCTTCTTCTCTCTACTGCATGTCACCAACGTGGCGTCCAACGGGGAGCACCTGAACCGCGAGTGCAGCCTGTTCACCGACGACTGCCGCTACGTCATCGTGGGCTCTGCCACCTACGTCCCGGAGGACCCCCCGCCGTACTTCTTCGAGGTAGCCGGCCACCGCTCTTGACCCCACACATCGTCTTAGTTAGCTTGGTCATGTTGCCCTAATCATGTCGTCCAATCCAAACTGTCTTATCTTGCTCTGGAGGACAAAGCGATGATGATGTTGGTTAAGTCTTTAGTGTGTCACCTGTAAGTGTTTTTTTTTCTTCTTGGTGTTCTCATACCAGTTATAATTTATGGATGCATGCAAAATGTATTCCATAAGGTTAGAAGTGATTAATCGTTTTTATTATTTCATATCAGCTGATAACCTGACGTGCCAGATGGTTTGTTACACAGAACCATCTGGGAAGTTGTCTGTGGAAACTGTTTGGAAAAGGGCAGGCACTGGCAGGTGATTGGATGAACCATCTGTCTATCACAGGCTAACTTCAACCAATCCGTCAGATCAACGAACCATATGGCGTAGTAGGAGAGCGAAAACATCTTTACCTTCGAGAACAGCCTTCAGTGCCATTCTTTGCTCTTCTTTCAATTAAGAAATACTCTCCAGTACAGAAATAACTGATGCTATAGCAGCATCTATGCTTACCTCTTTACGAGTCGCCATTGTTGTTTTCGAAGTAACAGTTGCTTCTCGCTGTCCTCGCACCTAAACCACGCCTACATCGCTGCCAGTAATTCCTCATAGGACGCTGATTTAGCCAAACCACTATGGTTCAGCCACAAGTGCATAACTTGAAGCCTCGCCAGACCGATCTCCAGATAGAAACAGTATGTGAACTTGCGAGATCGGGATGGTCTCACGAGGCTAATCAGCTGATGGACAATCAAGGTTCAACTGAGAATTTCCTGTTTGAATTGAAGGGCCAAAATGTGTTTTCATTGGTAAAAAAATAAATAAATCCTGACTTCAATGAATATTTTCTCTCCTGTTAGACAGTGTGAATATGACAGAAGTGCATAATACCATACCTGCGAATCCCTGCAGTGTTTGGTCTGGACATCAGTCACTAAATCCCGTCCACTGCTAAAGTGATGAGCATCACTTTGACCATAGCCCCTCCTCCCATCTGCCAGGTGTACCGCAACAACGAGTCCGTGACCCCCAACCCACGCTCGCCGCTGGAGGACTACTCGCTGCACGTCATTGACCTGCACACGGGCCGGCTGTGTGACACGCGCTCCTTCAAGTGTGACAAGATCATCCTGTCACACAACCAGGGGCTCTACCTCTACAGGAACATCCTGGCCGTGCTCTCTGTGCAGCAGCAGACCATCCATGTCTTCCAGGTGAGGGCATGCATGCACATATGTGCACACACACACAGGTTTAATCAGTCATAGCTGAAAGGAAAAACAAAACGAAAAACACACACTTGAATTTTCTAAAATAAGAAATACCTGTATAATAAGCATAGACGTATTGTGGTTGAATGTATAGGGCTTGTACATTAAAATGCATCATGTTTTTTTTTGCTGGCGATTACCATATTGCGAGGATTCAAGAGAGTTGTAGTCCTTGTAAAATCCTAAATCAACGTAAATATACCGTAACTGAGGCTAATGAAAACTTTGTTTTGCCACATCTCACGTGAGAAACGCTGTGGCAAATGTCTTCCCATAATGACCATTCATTTCACGATTAATTACTAAAGAATGACCAAAAAACCTTGACTACCAACATAATAACCAACATTCCAATGCTCCTATGCTTCCAAAATGGAGGCGGACATTGCGATGTGACGTCACGATGCACAAGCACTATGGGCAACATGCTAGATACGGAAGCAGTCTCCTCCCTGTACACCTAACTGCTTTTTAAACCAGTGTGTGTAAACGTGTGCTGCTGCAGTACCACAAAGGGAATTCTCTGGTGGATAACCCCCTGCAGGTGACTGCCGAGGGCACCTTCCTGGACGTGAGGACCATCGGGCGCTTCTGCTACGAGGACGACCTGCTGACACTGTCGGTCGTCTGCGTGGAGACGCAGGCGGAGGGCCAGCCGGGCTTCCCCCGCCTCTACACCGACAAGACCATCAACTCCCTCAAGCACCGCTTGCTGGTGTATCTGTGGCGGCGGGCGGAGCAGGACGGCAGCGCCATGGCCAAGAGGAGGTGCTGACACACTTTGCTCCTCGCTCTTTCTTTTACTCCTCAGCCTCCTCCTACCCCTGGCCCAGGATCATCTGAGGGGAAGGTTCAGCTCACAGTGACGATCCACTTTTTTTCCAGTTCCAATCTGATTCTGATACCTAAATTTGGGTATCTGCCGATATTATTATTATTATTATTATTATTATTATTATTATTATTATTATTATTATTATTATTATTATTATTATTATTATTATGTGTAAGGTTACATGAGGCTGTAGTAAACCACACAGCACTTATTAAGGGAGAAAATATATACAACTGTACAACCACTGTAAGGTTTTCAAATTGAATATTAAATTCAACAAAAGAACTGTGTAGAGAAAAAAAATATCTACACTATCAACACTACTTACCAGCACTGTGTCTCATGTAGCGTTACGGCGGGTTCATGGTCCAGCGCAAGCTATGGAATGGAATCTGGATTGAATTACGTCAGTATCGGCACCCGGTACCGCTATTGGATCGGTCCCGTCTCTAACGCTGATCACATATTTGTCACATTGTGTTCATCACACTGTGACTGAGAGTTAATATGAAATTCAAAGGCCATCATTGAACACTGGGAAAAAGTTTGTACTATCTATGTTTGTACATGGAAACATGTTTTATTTAACGTGTAATCAAAGCTCTTCCTTAGTCACTGGCAGTACAGTACATCCACTCATAGTTGCATAACCGTTCTGCTGCTGTGTTTTGCTGTGCTTTTACATCAGGACTGGGGCTGCAACACAGCAACAATTATTTATTTAATTGTTGATTCATCTATTGATTTTTCTTCGGATTAATCATTTAGTCCCTGAAACGTAAAGATGTAAAGAATGACATGTTACGGGAGCCCAAAGTGATTTCCTAAACAAGGTTGCTTTGTCTGAAGATTTTTATTTTTTGATGATGTGCAACCAATTATTTCCATGTCTTCAGCTATCATCTATTTTTCATATCTATTTTTTCTTGAATAATTGCTTGAGTTAAATAATCAATAATGGATCGACTAATCGTTTCGGCATTAACCAGGAGTAATAACGGCATTCAGCCTTAATCCTCATTCACAAACCCCCATTCACCGGCGATATTGGTATTTCTGACATTTGCAGCCACAAATCAGTTACCTTAGGCTCTAGGTGGGTTTAAAAGTCCTTAAGCCCCCATGATGATATCAGTATAACTGACATTTACAGCAAAATAGCCAATGTTAGTCTAGGCTGGCGGTAGGTCTGACATTCCGTAAGCCATGTGTTGCTCACCTGCTTGTCGCTGTGTTTTTATAATGCTATTTATCATGTGTGGTGGGGTGGATCTCAGGTTCTTCCAGTTCTTTGATCAGCTGCGGCGGTTGCGCATGTGGAAGATGCAGCTGCTGGATGAGCACCACCTCTTCATCAAATACACCAGCGAAGACGTGGTCACGCTTCGAGTCACAGATCCCTCACAGGTAGGAGTACACGTGCAAGCAGTGACGAGAGAGACGGAGATTAAAATGGCATTTTTGATTGTGCTGGTACTTTTCCTGCATTCATACGTTCGATATCCAAATGCGTAAATATAATGGCATTGTTTAAAAGGAAAAAGGCAATTGCAGAGAGCTTTAAAATAACGAGCATATATGGCTACACTTTGAAGATGAAAATTTGCCAAAAGCAGTACATTTTTTCAGGAAATTGTAAAAAGAATGGAAAATAAAGAAATGTCCGTGGTCTGAATTAACCGTACGTCCAAGGCGTGAAGGTGTGTGTTTTAAATGAGGGTATGTTGGTTCGGTTGATGCTAGAGTGCGTCGACCGATTATCGGTCCGGCCGATGTTTGTCATATTTTTGATTCAATATTGGCATTTTCATATTGATATTTTTCCGTATATAATTATTTTTGAATGTTGCATTTTTGCATTAAACACATAGTTCATTGTGTCATTTTTGTTTATGTTTGTAATGTTGTTTTTATATTTTACTGCAAATTAACATTGGCCCCAAATATCGGCTTACGGGTTTCTGCAGAGTAATAAACGACATGGCAATCAGCCTTGGAAACAAACAAATTGGTCAACCCCTTCTTTCAGAAGGAGATGTCTGTTGAAAGCACAGGGAAGCCGTGAAGACGACCACACGGTGCCGTCCCTCCAGCCTCCTCCGCTGCCTCACACCCTCTCTCGCTTTACTCCACCAGCACACAGATGGTCGCGGCCTGCAGTCTTGACACTATTTGAATAGGAAACCGTTGATTGACAACGAGTCTCTTGCTTTGCCTCTGTCTTCCCCCATCCCCCTCCGTGTCCTCCTCCTCCCCTCCCCCACCAGCCATCGTTCTTCGTGGTGTACAACATGGTGTCCACCGAGGTGCTGGCGGTCTTCGAGAACACCTCGGACCAGCTGCTGGAGCTGTTTGAGAACTTCTGCGACCTGTTCCGCAACGCCACTCTCCACAGCCAGGCGGTACAGTTCCCCTGCTCGGCGTCCTCCAACAACTATGCCCGGCAGGTCCAGAGAAGGTACCGACCGGACCAGGCTAGAGGAACTACAGAGGAAACCGGCTCTTGTGTTTTCGTTCATTTCAATGGCTTTTCTTTCTTAAAAAAAAAAAAGAAAAATCTATAAATATCGCTTTTTTGACCTTAGCCGCGTGAGGAGTTAATCGTAGCTGGTGGCAGAACAGACAATTGTCTTGGGTGTAGTGTTAGCCTGCTGTTAACTAGATTTCTCTTCAAGTCTGAGTCAAGAGGGACCGGAGGGGTACCAATACTGCAAGTCTGTGTGTGAACACCCACACCATAAACTAGAGCTACCCGAGCCTCACATTTTCTTACTTAAATAATACCCATAAAATGAACACTTTGAGAGATACTATTGTGCAATCAGTTCAGTTGAATTATTGCATTATTTGATTATTTTTATTGTTCTTGGTATTATTAATTTGTATTTAATTAAACAGTGTGTATATATATATATATATATATATATATATATATATATATATATATATATATATATATATATATATATATATATATATATATATATAACTATTTACTTGTATTTTTTTTAATTTTCTGTGTTTCTTCCCTGCAGTGTTCTACTGCTGTCGTAAGAACCAAATTTCCCCCTCTGGGATCAATTGCGTATCTTATCTTATCGTATTATCACCTTCATTGACAGCGCCATTACCCATTGTGCTGCCAGCTCTTGTGAACCGTGCTGCATAGTGAACGCTACTCCTCCTCTCCCCCACCCCCCCCCCTTCTCCCCCTCCACCTCCCAGGTTCAAGGACACTATAGTGAACGCCAAGTACGGAGGGCACACCGAGGCGGTGCGCCGGCTGCTGGGGCAACTGCCGATCAGCGCCCAGTCCTACAGCAGCAGCCCCTACCTGGACCTCTCGCTCTTCAGCTACGACGACAAGTGGGTCTCGGTGATGGAGAGGCCCAAGACCTGCGGCGACCACCCCATCAGGTACCGAGGCTGAACTCGCCAGCGTGCACCCTGGACCGCCCCGCCCAATCCCGATACTGCACCACACCGCATGCTGCATCAAAACCAGACGCAGAAAACTGTATTGAATCCCTGCCAGGGTCCAAAATGAACACCTGCCACCAGTCAGTGACGGATAGATTTGACCATTTGGCTGGTCAAAAAAATATTCAGGGTTACATATTTAAACATTTGCTTGGACAGTAGACTGTACAGTAGGTAAATAGACAATATTCGAAAAGTACATTTTGGACCCTGAACCCCCGCAATTTAATTCTTCGTTATTTGCTTTCCTCTCGTCACCAGGTTCTATGCGCGGGACTCTGGCCTGCTGAAGTTCAAGATCCAGGCTGGTCTCCTGGGTCGACCCGTCAACCACGCGGTGAGGAGGCTGGTGGCCTTCACCTTCCACCCCTTTGAACCCTTCGCCATCTCCGTCCAGCGCACCAACACGGAATACGTGGTCAACTTTCACATGAGGCACGTCTGTGTGTGAGTGTGAGAGCGAGGTGTGGGTGTGTGTGTGTGTGTGTGTGAGAGAGAGCGAGAAAGGTGTGTGCGTGTGGAGAGAGAGGGGGAGAGAGAGGTGTGTGTGTGTGTGTGTGTGTGTGTGTGTGTGTGTGTGTGTGTGTGAGAGAGAAAGGGGTATGTGTGCACGCACGTGCGAATGAGGGAGAGATGTGTGTGTGGGGGTGTGTGTGAGTAAATGAGAGAGAGATCGATGTGTGTGTGTGTGTGTGTGTGTCTGCCCATGCCACATATGAGCCATCAAGGGACTTGCAGAAAGTATACCCTTTGGACTCTTGAGGGCCCTACCTTGCGCTCCCCCTCGGCCCCTCGTGTCTCGCACGCGCGGACACGCGCACGCGCTCACACCTGTGGAAAAGTGGTGGCGATGACTACACCTTCAATCAGACCCTCGGTGGGGGAGCTCATTGTACCTCTCCCCTTCAGAACAGCGGTCCCCTCTCCATCAGCAAGGAACTCCAATTTAGCCTTTTCTCGGCGGGCCATGCAGTACCCCTGCCCAGGGCTCGGCGAAGGAAAGGGGGAGGCCAGGGGACTGAATGGAGGGGGGGGGGGGGGCCGCAATCTTTTCATCCAGGAGGTCTGCCGGGATTTTAAATTTACGTTTCAGATCATTTTTTTGTGTATTTCTTTATGTAAATATTTTATCGCAATAAAGTGTTCTATATCGATCTTATATCATATTATGTATATTTATTGTGTGTGTGTGTGGGTGTGGATGTGGGTGTGTGTGGTGTACACACGCGTTCAATGGGGATGTTTGTGTGTATTTTTTGTGCGATAAGAGTTTATTTTTCATAACCTATGCAATGCTGTTCCCGGATATCTGGAAAGGCTAGTCTCCTGGGAATCCAAACAAAACACAAGTGTGTTGTAAAAGACAATTAATGTGCAAATGGCCAGTGAGCTGAATGTGGTCGGAGGAGCGAGCGAGTGTGCCTTTATATGGCTGGGAACTGGAGGCAGATGTGAGGGGTTATGTTGGTGTGGAGAGCAGATGCTCAGGGATTAACTGTTCAGCTAGCCTCTGGTTACATACAATTGTTTTTTTTTTTTGTGGTTACGACCAGCAGTGTGTGTGTGTGTGCGCGCTCTTGTTCATGTGTTTATGAGCGGGCGAAAGAAAGCAAATGGGTGGTATTATAATACAGTAGGTTGTAGATAGGAGGGGATAGAAGCAAATGAAAGGACGGAGAGAATTGGATAGCGTGGGATGGAGCGGGAGAAGAGGGATCTAAGCAGCGGGGATGGCAGGAAGTGAAAGGTTCTGGGGGGGTTTAAAGGAAAACGAGGACAAGATATGGTTAGTCATATGTCCTGCAGGTTTATTTGTGTGTGTGTGTGTGTGTTTGTGTGTGTGTCAGTCACACACACACACACGCGCATTCATCAGGGTTTATGGCCAAGGAGTGTGTGTCTGTCTGACCACAGCTCATAAGCTCACTTTAGGTCAGGATGATGAGGGCTGGTGTTGTGTTTGCGTAACCTAGGTGTGTGTGACACTGCTGTGTTAATCAGTTAGTGGTAGGGGGGCCCCCCACTCACCCAGCAGGCCCAGATGAGACGACCTATAGTGGGACTTAATGTCTCTGCTGACCCGGCCACTCAAAGGCAATCGGACTGGATATGTGAAAAGAAATAGGATGTCTTTTTTTTTTTTTTTTTTCTCCTATTGGTTGCCTCTCTGAACAACCTCAGTGAAATTAGGTGAACACTTGTCTTTCCAATTACTGGTGGCTAACTATTACATGTGCTGAATATATATATATATATATATATATATATATATATATATATATATATATATATATATTTTTTTTTTTTTTTCTGTCAAAGGGGCTATTGATTGCTAAATCCTCATGTAAAATTAGGTCAACACTTGCCTTTTCAATTGCATAGCTAATGGAAACCATTAAGCAGGAACAGAAAATTGAAATTTGAAACCACTCGGAGATAATAACTGTAGTTTGCAATTGGTCGATTCCCCCCCACTAAGCCAGCCAGGTAACAGCAAGTCTCCATATTGGTTCACTGTGACCTCATTCGACGGGCCTTGAGATTGCAATTTTCCAATTCCAATATCCATAACGCACAAAAAAAACACGGAAACGACACCAACATCTGGGGTGTTACAACGTGTACCGTCCATACCGTACGTACGCGCGTTGTAACACTTGCGCCAGATATGCATCATCAGGATAACCCACAGAGC
Source organism: Merluccius polli (assembly GCA_030340625.1). Classification (NCBI taxonomy): domain Eukaryota; kingdom Metazoa; phylum Chordata; class Actinopteri; order Gadiformes; family Merlucciidae; genus Merluccius; species Merluccius polli. The sequence goes on from JAOPHQ010000673.1 coordinate 20,699, forward strand.
CGCGCGCTGCCCGCCGCGGTTGCCACGGTAACGTGCCCGCTCCCCGCAACACGGGCTCCGCTAATTGCCGTTGCCCTGGCAACCGTCCAGTCAATATAATCCAGAAAATGGCGCAATCCTTAATGTTTCCCTGTTGCAGATAGATGTGTGTCTAAACTTGACAAAAATGTACCGCGACGAAATTTTCTACGCATTTTGGCGCGGTGGCAAAGTGTGTATTGATGGTAGTTTAAATTGAATTGAAGCTCAAATGAAAAGAAAAGTAGGCTGCTGATGGGGACACGTGCGTTCAATTTGCACAGATTTGCGCAGCGCATCCCTTTTAATCGTTGTGCAACAAAGCACGGAAATAAAGACCCTGAGTCTTTATGTGCTGATATGTAGGCTAATGCGTGACAAGTCTTGGAGGTGAGAGTGGGCCCAACTCGGCGTGACGTGCGGGACACAGATGTAACACGTTCGTTGTCTAAGGCGTCGGAGTTGCGCCAAGGACATTTGGCGCAACTATTTATCCAGTCCTGCGTGCATCTCCAGTCCATACGTGTGTGTGTGTGTGTGTGTGTGTGCGTGCGCGCTGATGTGATAGGCCTAACAATGGCTAATTTTGTGTTCTTACATAAAGCATTGAACTGGCTTATTCTATAGCCTATAGGCATCACTTTACCACAAAGCCTATGTCTTCATGTATTTATTTTATTATTATTATTATTATTATTAATATTATTAATATTTTAATTTTAAATTTTTTTTTTTATAGGCTATTTATTTTTTTTAATTATTATTTTTTTTTTTTTACTGTTTTGGTATTAATTCATGCAGATTTCACATTTTGTCATGATTCAATTAGGAATTATTCTGTAGTGTATTTTCTATACTGTCTTTGCAGCCCATCCAGATGTCCCCACTAGGTCTGGGCCACTAGTGATGGAGGAGGAGGGGGATGTCATGGTTTTCCACAAGCATCATCTGAGGCCACTTATGTGCTCCTTAAAGGGCTGGATCTCCACAGAATAGTCCATAGCTTCTCAGAGGCTTTGATGAACACAGAAATCCACATTTTCTCAAATGCAAAGCAGAGGCTTGCGGTGGATTCAGTATCACAGCGACCTCGACATTTTTATTAAGCCGGCTGAGTTCAACTTAAAACATTTTTTTTTTAAATCGCACTTTTACGCTTAGTTACTCGGTATAAAACGGATAGTTCCGGTCCTTGATTCTGATTGGCCTCAACATACACCTGTGACCGCATCACAATTAATTTTCATTTCAGTATTAATGCGCCCGTACGCTGAAGCTGCTATGTTGCTTGGCAACCATTTTGCTGTCTTTGCTTGGCGGAAGAATAATTTGTAGTTTTTTTTTTTCTCCAATTCATTTCATGTCGCCGTGTGGTTTATGTTGTGAACTCTTTTTTACTCGGTAGTCTGCCGTTTTTTAATCACCGTTTTATAAAAGCCGTCGCGTCGTGCCTGACGACGCCCCCTAGCTGCTCTAAAAACCGCCTTAAAAACCGCGGCCTCCCGTGGCTTCATTTTAACCATGACCTTTAATAATGTGCAGGCAGACCAGACCCAGCAGCACTGTAATTTTAGAGGCTGCAGCGCACAGAAAAATGACATTACATGCATGCCTATAGGAAGAGGATGGCACACGCTGAGAGACCACATACAGATGAACACAGCTCAATCTGAATAGGTTTGTAGGCCTATAGCTTATTGGCCAAGTGGCCCCCCATACAAGGGTTTTATGTAGACTATAGTGCCTTATGAGGGAAAGCGTCCTTCAGCATCAGAAGACCGTTGTAAAACCAATAGGGATATCATAAAGGTACAACATGTACAGTATCCCACTGAAACAGTTCTTTGGATTTTGCGTCCTACAGTATCAGAAGACCGTTGTAAAACCAATAGGGATATCATAAAGGTACACAAATAGATGTACAGTATCTCACTGAAACAGTTCTTTTGATTTTAAGTACCTAACACACATACACACACACACACACACACACACACACACACACACACACACACACACACACACACACACACACACACACACACCAGACACACACACACCAGACACACACACACACACACACACACACACACACATACACACACACACACTCACACACACACACACACCCTATTCCCTGCAGGTGTTGGAATCAATCACATCCCTATTTCTCAACATATGTGATTGATTCTGGCAACACAGTGTCAACATTTAATATCGTAAGGATTAGCAGTTGGCCTGTTTTATGAGGAAGGAGCGGCAGCGGGGCCTGCTGTGAAATACTGCACACATTGGGTTTTGGTTTTAGTCGTCTGTGAGGCAGGAGGGTCTGGGAAACAACTGACTTTTTTTTTCTTTCTCTTTGTACATTTGTTGAAATGCAAAAACTGGATTTTGAAAAAGTGTCTGTTGAGCTGTTGGGGGGTGGGGGGGGGGGGGGGGGTGGAGAACAGACATTTGCTGAGATTGGTATTGTGTTAGGGAGAGAAGAAGGGAGTAGAGAGCCTAAATATTGACAGCAAATATTTGATGGAGACTCAAGGGCACTACCTGTGGTTTGATATTGGAGACAAAAACACACTTGCCGAAACACGCACCCTCTGTGTGTGTGTGTGTGTGTATGTGTGTGCGTGTGTGTGAATTCATCTGGATTGAACACACACACACACACCAAGGTATACATGCGTGACTGCACATCAGTGGGGGGCTTGGGGTGGAAGTCCGCCGGGCAGACCTCACTGCATGGCAAAACTAAAAATACAGCTCATAAGGTGGTCCTTTCTGCAACAAAAAAACACTATTCCTTAAGGACGACATAGGATGAGAGAAAGAGGTGTTGTTGCACATCATATAAACTGAATATCATTTTAAAAACTGTGTTACAATGAAAGCACACAAAACATTTCGCCGTCTCATTGTTTTTTAACATCAAATTTCTTAATTCCACAACTGCAAATTATAACGAACATTTTTACCACTCAAACATTGTATATAAGTATATATAACATGTACATAAGCTACTGTTTTTACAGCGACAAACCGCTTGAGTGGCAACTGGTGGTCAGAGGGCTCCCCCTGCCGGTAGAATAGGAGAGGTGCAGTGTCACCTTCTTCTTCTTCTTCTTCTTCTTCTTCTTCTTCTTCTTCTTCTTCTTCTTCTTCTTCTTCTTCTTCTTCTTCTTCTTCTTCTTCTTCTTCTTCTTCTTCTTCTTCTTCTGCACTAACCTGTTGGGTATCGGTCAGCTGGCTGTCAGCTGGCCCATGTGACCTTATTACTTTTTTTACGTTTGACTTTTTTAAAATTTGAATTGGGTTGCTTTGACCTGAAAGGGTCAATACAAATCTACTGCAAACAAAATGTTGGCTCACGGCAATTGGTAGTGAGGAATTGATCGGACGGGAATAACATCTTTAAACATGAGCTGAAAAATAAAGACAACAGAGAGTAGCTTGTTGTTGTTGTTGCTGCTGTTGTTTTCTCAGGGACACACATGTCTAACCCTAAACGGACACAGCCTGTGACACAACCTGACAGTCAGAGAGAAACACATATGTCTATACTCCCACGCCACTACGTCCAAACAACCAATAAACATGAGCCCAAGTGGGCTTGGAGGGGGGGATGCTGGGACATGTAGACCCCGCTCCGCTGGGCAGGCCTACAGCAGCTCATCTCTGACCAGCACCGGGGGGGGGGGGGGGGGGGGGGGTAGGCAGGCCTACAGCCAGGGCCGTACCCACCATTGGTCACCGAGGTCCAGACCTCGGTATTTTTTCCGAGGTGTATAACAAAAGTTGGGAAATAATGGCCTAAAAATGACTTTTGGTGCGGCAAAGACATTGTACAACGCCAAGATAACGACTTGCGCACCTGATCACCACGTCATTGCTTGTGTGTGGGTGTGGGTGGGTGGGGAAGTGGATGATCTTGTCGATATACAAACTCTTTGATTATGTCAACAACTTGAGGCAGCTCCAGGACCAGGACCAGGACCAGGACCAGGACCAGCAACAGGCAGCACCTGAATCCATGCAAACTAGCTCACTAGAGAGCTGCACTAGTGGACTGCTGCTAGTTCAATGTCATTCGTCCCCAGACATCATGTGACCAACAGCTCCTGTGCGGTGGCGCTCCGTTGACCAGCGGCCATCCATCATGATTCACTTGAGTGAATTAACTAGCTCGCTAGCCAGCAGTGATAGCATTGGTGTTTAAGGAAAAGGTAACATCTATGCTAGATAACCTTTGAAACATGACTTATTTAAGGCCATTCATGTTTGGAA
>JAOPHQ010000673.1:27500-47500 GCA_030340625.1 Merluccius polli
CTCGCCTCACCCCCACAGGCCTCTCGCTGTATTTGCACGAGTGGCGGTGGGAGAGAGAAAAACAAAGTGGTGTCGAAATGCAGGGCAGAGAGAGCTGCAGGATTGGGGGATGGGACTGGCGACGGGGGTGGAGGTGGTGGGTAGGGGGGGGGGGGGGGTGTATCACTTGTGTGCTGTACACACAAGTGATAATGGCCTGATATCAGCGTAGACGTTAGACATGACATGGGACAGGCTTGTTGGTTGGAGGCATCGGGTTGATTAGCCCAAAGTCTGTGTGTGGTTTTCGCCGTGTCACATGCCCCAGATGAGGAGTGTCACAGCGGTACACAGCGCAGGCCCCTCCACCACCACCACCACCCCCACCAGCAGCTGCACTACATTGGGTGCCCCAGTGTGTGAATAAGTCATCGTCACCTCGATGTTGGGGAGGGGAACAGGTTTTGTAGGTCTACTCCCAGCTCCATGATTGGACTACAGACCACATGGGATCCCAGCAGGACCAATAGCTGTTCCAAAACGGCTACAAAATACACAGGCTAGTTCAGCCATGTGATTAGATGAGCTATGCAAATATTGGATTTTTTTCATTATTACTAAAGCTACCAAATGAATTTCAATTTGCCCAAGTTTAATAATGACATGGGAGCATGTAACAATATTTCCAGCCTTGCAATGTTTTGGAAATGTGGCTATGAATATACAAGTGTGGAGTTTTTCAGCTGGGTCATGTTTTTCCGTGGCTTCCTCATTTTATAATCAGCTGAAGTATGGTTTGTTACCCAGATGAGTCACAAGATATAGAAGAATATTTATATGTTTGTTTAGTGTTTTGACTGTCAGGACCATATCACCTGACAATGGAGTTAAAGCCGCATGTGACTCTTTTAGTATGCCAGTATTGGCTAATAGTGAGAACTATTAGCCAATACACACAAACTTTGGTTTGAACACAAACCAAAGTTTGTGTTCAGCAGTGTTGAAGGCAGGTGTATTTTTGTGTTTTGCAACTTTTATATTGAAATGTGTCCTATTATTACATTTATATGTCCGCATGACATTGCAGTTATTAATGTTGTTAGTACAGTACTACCAGCAACATACTTAAGTGTACTAAGCATGTGTTATCTTTACTGTGGAAACATTTACTCTTGGTTTGGTAGAGGTGGCCTCCAATAAGGTCAAAGTTGACATGGGAGGGGCTTGCTGGTTGAGTTTAAGACCGTAAAACAGCCAATGAGCAGTGGATGTTAATCCTATGATAAATGCAATCAGGAAAACTCCTGCCTCAAGACATTGTGACTATGACATATGACATTGTGTGTGTGGCCCACGCCATGTGAATACATATCTTTAGCAGCAGTTTCGTTTCGTCTGAGCAGGGAGAGATATGGTTCTTTTCATTTCCTGCTATTTGTAAAACAGTCTTGAAAACAGCTGCGAAGAACAGTGAATATGGCAGGTCTTTATTTAATGCTGTCACTACCCAATTTGTCTATTATAGGAAATGTGAACTTTCAGAAATCCCTGTATTTTGATTGGTACAAGTAATATCAGTTGGTTCTGTGAATGGTACTCGCTAGTTTCGCCCTGACCCTAGCGAATATGGTCTGGCTGTGTGAGGCTAATCGTACATCTGTAGCCCGTACATCTGTAAACAAAACAAAACAACTCATGTCAGGGCACATCTCCTCCAGTTTAGGTAACCAGGTTGTACTCCATCAAGAGTTCATTGGAGTATGGTTTCACCTACTCCTTATACTAATTAGTTTTTTACTTGGGTTCGCCATCACGTCGGTTTGCATTGCTGTGTCATCGTGTCTTTTGTTGTTTGTTGCCAGTTATTGATCTGTTGTTTAGCTAATCTAGCTTCCAGTTAGCTAACCAAGAGCTCAATCTGACTGTCAAGCTGCCTGTGCTAACCTGCCTGTCCATCTGCCTGTTTTGCCTACAGAGCAGAGAGTAGAAGATGTGAAAATCATCCGAGAGCAGCACCCCAACAAGATCCCTGTAAGTCACACCAACCGTCAAATCATATGCAAATTGTCTAGGAGGTCCCCAAACGATAGAATAGAAAAAAATCGTATTGCTATTTTTAAGACTAAGAGGAAGAGCAACATTACATAAATAAGAAATAGCAGTGTCACAGGAAGTGGAGTGTCTTTTAGTCATAACACATGCAAGCAGACCTGGCGGCAGCGACAAGCTGAGTGGCTCCGTGCCCAACTGTAACAGAAACCCTAAAGGGCTCTGATTGGCTGTTGACTCCTGGGTCCCTGTGTCAGGTGGGTGTGTGGAGCCTGCGTGCGTTATGACCAGGTGTCTGGTGCACCTTGTGTGACACCTGCTCAGCCTGGAGATAGGATATCACTGCAGCTTTCCATCTGCTCCTCCCCCCGCCTCTCCTCCTCCTCCTCCTCCTCCTCCTCCTCCTCCTCCTCCTCCTCCTCCTCCTCCTCCTCCTCCTCCTCCTCCTCCTCCTCCTCCTCCTCCTCCTCTCTGGTCATGCTCTCCTCTGCATGATGCTTCCTGTCTTCCCTCTTGGGGGTTTGGGATCTCAGTGGCCATGTCCGTACCGGAGACCACATGGTGTGCTGCTTCTCAGTCACTGTTATACGACTCCACTCAGGGACACGCGCCAGAGGCCACAGCTCTTCTGTGTCGCTATAGCTCAGCCCCGCTCTGAAGCCCAAGTGACACGTTTGCGTCAGCGCGTACGTGAAGATCCACACCACTAGGCAGAGACCTGTACACTCCCCATTTTGCTGGTAGCAGACCTACCCATGCGCAAAGACGCGCAGTCCTCCCCGAGGTTAGCAACGCATTGCCCTAATCGCTGATTGGTCGAACAGGGAACGGGCGTAGTGTTTTGTTTTCGACAGCCGGACACAAGAATAAAATGAATCAGCAGTACATTTGAACTATCCGTTTCCAAACCGTACATTGGGGGTTGGAAACGCGATACTGCCCCCTTCTGTATGTTAACGTTAAATATAAATGCAGGAACCGCTGCAAAGATCCGCGCCATGTCTCACATGAGTCACAACGTGGATATTCACAAACGTGCTGTATGTACAACTGTGAATCCAGCTTGACCCTGCTGTGTAGTTCCCCTTCTCTGTATCTAACCCACTGTACGACATGGCCATTACTTGATCATGTGCCATATCCACAAATGCAAGTCTACAGCTCATCTTTTGCTTTTTGTCATTTACTAATGTCCATATGACTGGTGCATACCGCATTGAAGTGAACTGTCATGTATGTGTGTGTGTGTTTCCTAGGTGATTATTGAGAGGTATAAAGGAGAGAAACAGCTTCCCATCTTGGACAAGACCAAATTCCTAGTGCCAGACCATGTTAACATGAGCGAACTCATCAAGATCATCAGGTACAGTCTTTCTTTCTTTCTTTCTTTCTTTCTTTCTTTCTTTCTTTCTTTCTTTCTTTCTTTCTTTCTTTCTTTCTTTCTTTCTTTCTTTCTCTCTTTCTCTCTTTCTCTCTTTCTCTCTTTCTTTCTCCATTTCTCTCTGTCTCCCTTTCTTCCTGACCGTGTGTCTGCTCCGTGCAGGAGGCGTCTCCAGCTGAACTCCAACCAGGCGTTCTTCCTGCTTGTAAACGGACACAGCATGGTCTCCGTCTCGGCCGCCATCTCCGAGGTGTACGAGCGCGAGCGGGACCAGGACGGGTTCCTCTACATGGTGTACGCCTCCCAGGAGACCTTCGGAACGACCGCCGCCGCCGCCGCCCAATGAACGGCTCCCTCTGAACCCGACGCCGCGACCTGGCCCACGTGATTGGACAATGATGTTGATAAAGTCCCCACCCCCCCTCTCCTCCTCAAGTCATCGAGTCGTTCGGTAGTACACTTTGAGAAATGACCAATGTAGAGTTTGAAATCACAATCTTCCACTCGGTATAATCTTTCGTCGGTGGGGTCATTCATTGCAGCGGTGTGTTGCGCTCAGCCAGAGGAGCCGCACCGACACCTGTAGACACACTTATATATACAGTACATACCATAGGATATATTTGCTTTACTCATTAATCCTTTTTGTGTTTTTCTATTTTATTTTATTCAAAGTAAAAACACAATTTGCTTGATTCCACCTCACAAGGTCACCTTGAATTCAAGAACGCTGTTCAGAATATATAGCTTGAGGATAATGATAAAATAAGCTGGAGTAAGACCTGCAGGGGGAGAGGGGAAGATCTGCTTGTCATCTTCTGTGCTTAGTCTCTCCCTTCTGGGACAGTTTGTGTGTCTGTATGTTTTTATTTCCTTCTTGGGGTCAAATGTTCCTTCGCTTGCTAATATCACACATCGGTACAGATAAGCAGATGTAGGAATTTTCCTGAGTTACAAAAATAGACTTTTTATTGGGCGATGGCATTGCGTCGTCTTAGATGTGATCGATTTTGTGTTGGACTATGAAGAGGGTTTGCTCATGTATTGATTATAGTTTTAATAAAGGGTGGTTCACAAATGCGCGTTCCACCTAGAATGGTAATCTCAATGTTCATGAACGAAACTTTCAAGCAGAGACCAAGGATGGCTGTTGTGCATGAAGCGTGTCCACGTCTGTCCTGCGTCAGACATGCACACTACTGCAATTCACGGAATGAAGGGAAACAAGTACATATAATATTTACGAGTGTGTGAGCAGGCATGGGCATATAGATCGGCATGTCTGAGTTCAATTAGAGGCTTAATTAGAGGCTAGATTTACCTGTTGGCCTACTTATTGTGGGCCACTGGGTAAAGTGCAGAGCATTTATTATAGTGTCCTGTCTATGTAAAGATTTGTCCCTTAGCACTTTTCTTTGAACATGTGCTTCCCTTGTTTTACTCGCCTACAGTCACGTGTTTTCCTCAACCATCAGAGGTTTTGACGCTTTTATAATTGCAGTATTTTTATCTATTTTTGTTTGTTCTATTTTTATTTAAGGTCATTTTACTTTAAAGTACCCTTGTGTGACTATGCTCTCGCTGTTCAATGTCGAGTGTGAAGGTGACTAGTTTGTTAGTTTTTTTTTCCGGACCGGTGAAAACCATTGTGTGTACGTAACGGAGGGGCGGTACATTTCCTGTCAGTGTCGTCCCTGTGCTTGGTCCTGTTTTACACACACACGTGCACAATCTACACAAACACACACAGTAATAACTCCCAGCTTTCTTGTAGGTATTTATGTTTGTATTTTTTTCAACAATAAAAAAAAACAAGAATATAAAACAAATGCATTTTTTTGGGGGGGGGTCTCTGAAAAACTGATGCTGATATTAAAAAATATAATTTGTAATGTGTGGTTATCTTGAAACTACACAAGCCCTCTACAGACTACAGTCCCCACAAAGTCACACTTCTCAATGCTCTCATGCAGACCCAACTGAACTGTAAAATATTGTTCAGACTTTATTATGGTTGTCGAGTCATTTTCTGGTGTATATGTACAATTACCTGATGATCAATGAGGTTATTGTACATATACATTTTGAATAAATACACATTTGTTGGATATCAACATTGTATGGAAGAGATTCAGCAAGTGTAAGGAACAGTTATTTGTCATTAATCAAGGGGTTTCAGGACACTGAAATAGCTTCTGGTAACTAAGGAATGGAAAACCAAACAGAAAACAGAAAACAGTTTTTAGTCACAGGAAAAATTCACTTTGCGATGAATGGTGTGTGAGTGTCTCTTCAACTGTGAACCACAAGCCAGTGAGGAGGGAGAAGCTCTCCAGCCAATCAGAGGGCTCAACTAGGAGGGCTTCACTTTCAGGTGCTCTAACTGCAGCAAAGGAAATTAGTTCACCAGTGAGAGGACTGAAGCAGCAGATCACCACACACATGATCCGGGTCTTCAAATATGCACATATGAATATCTGTAGCCTACATGTGAAAAGATAAGCCACTCCCTAGCCATTCCAGCACACCAACATGCCCCTGTTACTACCGAGATAGTCTCACAAATAATTAATTAAAATAGTAGCCCTGCTGGATCCGAGATAGCCCCATGCTGTAGCCATGGAGATGCTGATCTCAGGATATTCACTGATTTGTGTGAATATCCTGAGAACCACTTCCATTACCAGAGGCGGGTCTCCAGAGATGCCACTCTTATCCTGGCACAAGCATCTCAATGGCTAGGTTACCTGGGTGGGGCAAGATCTGTGAAAAGTTTGCTTCATATTCGATATTAATTTGATATTCAACATTTAGTGCAATCAGTATGAGGTCGGGATTTACTCAATGTTGTTTTGTTGATAAACAAAAGATAAAAAGAAGAAAAAAAAAGATTAAAAAAACATGGCAGCATTTCCATGTGTTATGTTGGCAAAGAGCCACAAGATGGAGCCAACAGTCCATGGACTCATTAAAGAGCCAGGTCATGTTTCATACAACCTTGATTTAACCAAGAGAAAACCATTGAGTTAGAATAAATACAACAATATAGAAACATTAATAACAACACGATAAGACAATTTTTATTCAATGATGAATTTCTCTAACCTTTTGCGTGTGCATGAGATAGAGAGAAGGCGAGTGTTTGCATTCACAATAATGATAATAAATAATAAATAATAAGGATAACTTTTAGATTAAGAGGTAGGGTTAGAGATGAGAGAAACAGGTTGGGGTAAAGGGGAGTTAGTGTTAGGGAAATACACAACATACACATGTTGCAAGAGTGGGCACATGTTAAAATAGGTGCCTTGAAAAAAAAAGACATGGTGGATAAAAAAAGGTTGGTAAAATACCTTATTCATTTTAGTACTATCCTTGTATCCTAACTTAGGTTAGAGTACAATGAATATATATATATATATATATTATATATATATATACTGTATATATACACACACACACAGACCAGCAGAGGGCAGCATCGTTTCCACCTGTAGCGTTCCTGTTGAGGGCCAAGTCACCTGATGGGGGAAGGTAAGTATGTTTGTTTGTTAAATAGGGTGGTCCATTTAATGGGATTTGTAATGTGTCTGTTTGTTTGAGAGTTCAATCAGTATGTCTCTTCACATTTTTCTTTAAACACATGAGGTCCCCTCATGTGTTTAAAGTGGGAGTTATTCTATAGCCTATTGAAGTCCTGATTTATGTCATGACTCTATCTGTGACTGTGATCAAAGGAGAAAACTTTTAAGAGATGATTCAAAAGCGCTCACTTTTGGCTTTGTGCGCTGAAAAGTGTAGAGGTATTCAGCCGTGCTTTTGGAGACGCTCCAACTTCACTCATTTTCAGAGATTTCCAGCAGTTTCGGGCACGGAAGAAGATGGACCAGTGCTGCTAAGAGATAGTGAGAGTGTCAAGAGAGGTCTTCACTTCTCACTAAGCTATTTCCACACGATATTTACCGAGTGTTTACAGGGGTTTAGACTGCCAAATAGAATAAGGTATCTAGTACAGGGAAGTGTTTTAAACAGGCCGCAGTCAACTCTCAATCCAACAAAAACAGAATGTTTAATGTGGTTGAAATGAAGGCGGTCCGATTGCCAACGTTTTAATGCCCTTGCAAAGGGGAAAGGAATAACTCTTGGGATTATCTTGAAAACGAGAGATGAGTTTACTGTAATGGCAGTATTCTGTGGCAAAAAATGTGACCTTAGTGCTAGTTTTGGCCTACTTTCTAAAGTGATCCTATAGGCTTCTTTTACAAATGAGTGTGAAGGTGTAAAAGCTGTATTCTAAAAGTGTGCGCGTGTGCTTGTCATTGCATGTACAGTACTGTCTTGAGATAGATAGTATTAAACACTAGCGCGAATTACTACTGCTATCCCAATATTATCCTATGTAGATCATTATGGATTTCACTGAATCGGTCTGCAAACAGTTGAAATGTAATGCTGTAATGCTGTGCTTCTCTGCTGGGGGGGTTGTGTGTTGTTATTTATGGGAAGGACACATTTCCTCCACAGTTGCCGTGGGCGATAGAGAATACATCTGCCTCTCAGTACGTTAATATCACGTACAGCCCTCCGGTTGTTGGCGAAAGCAGCTTACAGGAATTACGATAACTGGCATCAATGTCCCAACACAGCATACATGTTGCCAATGTTATCATGGCGTTGCGTCGCTTCACCTGATGAAATCCACTTCGGACCTCTCGGCGCTCGTGCTTTGATGCCGCTCCGTCACGGCCAGTGAAGGGTTGCTGAACCTACATCTGACCACCGCAATCAAACGAATGATGTGAGTGTAATGGATGACTGTGGGCACCCCCCCCCACCCCCCACCCCCACCCATAGGGAAATATGTCAAGCAAGGCAGAACCCATGCGCACAACCCAACACCCGTGTCAACCGAGCGATCGCCTCATATGAAGTCATTTCTATCCTATGATGGATGACCACTGCAATCGCTGTTCCAAACGTTTTGGTAATAGCAAAGTTATGTACAGCCCCTTCTGCATATTAATCATAGTGTGTGTGTATGTGTGTGTGTGTGTGTGTTGCAAGCCCAGAGAATACCTCTTTGGAAATGTCTCTTTACAGTATCTTGGCTTGGCAGACGGTGCGCAAACACTCGGAGGAAATACAATATATTCACACACTGTTTGAACTCGATCAGCAGAAGTCAGCCATTGTATTGGTGTCTGAGTCGGACAGCTCTGCTGAAAAGCTGTCACTCGTGTGTGTAGGCCCCGGCATCTCTTTCTAAAAGAGCCCACAGTGGGAAGTCATCTGATGTGTGTGTGTGTGCGTGTGTGTGTGCGTGTGTGTGTGTGTGTGTGCGTGTGTGTGTGTGTGTGTGTGTGTGTGTGTGCGTGTGTGTGTGTGCCGTTGGCCATTTGAAGTCCTTAGAGAGTAATGCTTAGTCTGCAGATTCGACGACAGATGCCGTAGTGATTGTTGCATATAGGTGATGTGCTTCCTGTCAAAGATACTCGCCTGGATAGCAGCGGCTCGGATCCCATGCTGCCATTCTTGTCGAGTAACTTTGGGCTACAAAATCTGCTTCGACCCGCTTCGCACAATTATGTTGTCTACATTTTATTCTATAATGACCTTTACTTTTTTCCTCACGCCATTGAAACGGCAGATGAATAGATGTGTGTGTGTGTGTGTGTGTGTGTGTGTGTGTGTGTGGTGTGTGGTGCGTGCGCGCCATTTAAAAATAGACAGAAATATGCTTCAGAAATAGGATCTTCCATCCTTTGTCTCCAAGAAATGTGTTTTTCCCCTCCAATCTAGAATTACATATTTTATAGAAGAAAAAAAAAATGAACCCCATACATTTGGTCTTTGTTATGGTCAAGCGTGACTTCCATCTTTGTTTTGAGGTGTGTGTGTGTGTGTGTGTGTGTGTGTGTGTGTGTGTGTGTGTGTGTGTCGTACGTGGATCATACAAGCATTTTCCAATGATATCGCCAGATGTGTGGAACTTTTCCTGAAACGCTCCGGGTATCAGGTGTATTGTAACCGTAAACTCCACTAGTTGTACCTTTGAATCGTCACTGCGGACCCCCTCGGCCCTCCCCATCACCTCCTCAGTATCACAGCCATACCACTGCAGTGTGCGCTGTTTTACATTTAAAACCAGAGCGAGCGGCCCCAGTGCATTTTGGTTGCCGTCCCATTTCAACATATGTTTCGTGCCTTTGTTGTTTTATTCTTCTGCGGGAAGATAAATGTTGTTGGGCAAGATAAAAACCCATCAAACTGACTGAGAAACCGTGAATCAAGCGGTCTCCTCCTCCTCTTCCACGGTGTGTGAGATATGAGTATGAATCTGCACACCACATGGTACATACGTTCTTTGTTATGCTTGGAAAAGGACCTTGGGTTTGTTAAGGAGATCCACCATACTTTTTTGGGGGGACGTTTTCTTCATGTTTATGAGCTCATAAAATAAACGCGATTATGAGAAAGTGTTGTCATGTTGAACTCAAAACATTTGTTTTGATGCTTTTCTTTGTACCAACTAGTACTAGTTCACAAGTTAGGGCTGTGGGATTTATTCCAATATCCCAATTGTTTTGTAGACTCAAACACATAAAATGTGTAAAATGGGTTGCCAATGAAAAAAAAAGTTTCATATTTTGTAATTATTAGGTAGGCTACATAACATGTATAATAGTAGGAAATAAAAAATGGTTTACCGTATGCCGTTACTCCTTAAATTGCTTCTTTTCATATCAAACTCTCAAACTGGAATAATTGTTTCATAATGTGTAGATGCTAAAATGTCAGTCAGTCAGATGGTAATTTATGACATGTAAACTCCATTATGTTTCAGATGACACAACATCAGGACCATGTGGCTTTTCACAATGTTCTTGGAGGAGAAAGATTTTTTTCGCTTTTGCGGGTTGGCCAGACAAATGACATCCAGTTGTTGTCTTACTTAAAGCCGTCATTACTGTCTCTTTATGACATATATTGCTCTCCTATGATATGTGTTCCACTCCTGGAGGTCATAAACGTTTCTTCTTTTCCTAGACGTAAAGGTTTGACGACATAACTTTATACACTTTTATACCCAATAACAATATTAACATAGGAAAACAACACACACACACACACACACACATGCACTAGTTCCAGGGGCGTGTCCGGGGGGGGGGGGGGGGGGGGCCTCGGGTGGCACATGCCCCCCAAAAAATGTGATTGGCCACACTGAGTTGATAGGATGTGATTTTGTCGATCAAAATCTAACAGACAATGGCTGTATTTAACTACACAATGCTCACAATGTGTTTTTATGGAACACATTTTTATTGTCGTAGTTTGTGGACAGATGTGGATGTGATATTTGTCATGTTGCGGATGTGATATTGGTCAAGTTGTGCAGTGTTGTGGGCTGGAGCCCCCCCTGTGATATTCTTTGCCTGGGCTTAGACACGCCACTGTCTAGACCTAGATTTTATTGTTGTTGAGAGCAGGCCTGAGCAGAAGTTTAACATTTTTTGTGTCTTTCGTCCGTAGTAAGCAAAACAAAAAGCTATTTTTAAAGTAAAAGTTTCATTCTTGCGTAGCTGTTATTTTTTTCACCTCAAGGAGCCTTCGGTCAACAACGACGAAGATGAAATACCCAAATAACTGTTTTTTTCCCCCTTGAAAAGTTCATGTGTGTGCGCCAAACGTTCCCCCCAGAGAGTGCTACACCAAGGTGTCTCCTCCAGACGGATACACACAGCCTCACTTTCACAGCTATCTGTCGTCTAGGTGAAAACTCAAAGCCCGCGTCGGCCATATTGATTCACGGGGACGTGAACATCTCCCTTCTGTTTTCATAGCCAAAGTTTACCGTGAGTGGGACTGTTAGTGTAAACACCGTGATACATGTCCAGACAAATGATCCCTCGTGTGAGAGAAGAGGAAGAATAGCAGCGGAGGCCAGCAACAACAACATCTCCGCCCGGGGATCCATCAACCAGGCTGGGCTCGGTCTGCGATGGACTCGCGGCTTTACTTTTCACCTCATGTAGATGGATACGCTCTGCGTACCGGGTCTCACGACTCTGCTACCCAAAGAATAAATCCAGCTGTTTCACACCACATTCTGGGTCATGTGCCAAGAAGCCGTGGCTCAGACCTGCTTTTTTTCCTCCTAACAAGAGTCTTCCCTTCCGTTCGAACCACTTTTCAGGGATACGGAATCAACCATAATTATAATTGTCTCAGCAGTTCACTGAATTTGTGCCCTTTGAAAAAAATATTTTGAACTGTAACCTAATCCCAGAAAAAAAACATCAATCAAATTCACATAATGCAGGAATATAGTAACATAATGTTGTTATTGTATTATAGGAAACAACACTGATTGTATTATGCTGCTGATTGTCTCTCTTCACCAAATCCTGCAGATATAATGCCTGAATTGCATTGTGCATACAGCTGATGCATTGCGTATACTGCTAATGAGATGCATTGCCATTTATTGCAACGGTTAATGGATGCATATGTGGTAAAGAAAGTCAGATGTATTTTTCTGCATCACAGATTGTACGCAAGCGTCACATATTAAAACGCGTTTTTATTCCTACATTATGGTCCTCTGCTGTCCTTACAAATTGTGCTTTTCTTACTACGTTTAACCATGTCTGACTATCTGCAGACAATATGGCGAATACAAAAACAATATATAAAAATATATATCAAATGATATTCTCATGCCACATGTAATAGTATAGATGTGAACCAGAAGCTTGTGTGTCTGCATGCTCGCATGCGTGTGAATGCGCTCATACTTTTGGAGTTTAAGATAGTTAGCCTATAGGAAAAAAAGACACTTGTTGACAGCACATACATTGCAATCATTATGTAATTGTGTATTTGAGGTTTGTGGTGTTTTTTTTAAGCAGAAAAGACCGCGTGTGTTTGTACTGCCGTCTACATGGAAAGCACTTTACCGGAGGAAATAATTCAAACTGCCTCCTGAAGGCTACGTCAGGGTCAACGACTCTGAGGCTAATAAAGTTCTACTTTTTGAATCTAAATTATGTTTCTTTTCGTTGTCCGTGGCACACATGCACATCGTATAGTAACGTATGAAAGAGGTCTCTGCTTGCTAAATGTCTGAGGGTTTTGTGGCCGTCAAAGGCTGCCAAAGAAAGTGGGTTCATGTAAAAATAAGGTTAAAAATAAACGTGAGTATTAATCCTAGCAACGTTACTTGGTCAACATCATAAATCTACTCGAATCCACGATTACGCCTTCATATTTTCTAGAGATGAAGATAAAATGTGACGGAAATCATATCTGCTCGCTCTGTGATAATCATCCTTTTCGACGTGGAAACAAGTTTCATTTAGTGAAATCCTTTGCAAGTCGAATCGTGTTTATTCAGCATTACGACAATGCTGAATAAATAAACGACAATTTCCAGCAGTTACTATTTTTCCATCGTATCATTACAACTTATCTCCATATGCATAGCGGGTTCACTCAATCTGCTCCAAAATGCTGTAAAATGCCCAAAAAGCTCCTAAATGAACAAACGTAGTGTCAAAAGGAGAGGATTCTCCCGGGGAAGTAGGTTAGGCAAGCATCCAGTTAAGGTCTTAAAACCCTTCTGACTCAACGCCGCTATTGTCCTCAAGGCTGCATGCATTTGGCTTCAATTCCACCGAAGGCACGTGTGTGTGTGTGTGTGTGTGTGTGTGTGTGTGTGCCTGCGTGTGTCAAGAAATGATATTTCATTTTAAGGAGATCTGTTCACAGGGTGGTCACGTTGTCACGGAAAGCTTGAGGCGGACAGCAATGAGCAATCTGGAAGATCCAATATCCCGTGGATTTATGGCCCCCGGGTTACAGCGCGCACGGTCACAGTGATTGCTGACAGAGTACCAGTCCGGTTCTGGAAAAAGCCACTGTGGTCTCTGGGGGGGTTGTGTTGGTCTTTTTCTCGGTGTGTAACCCCACACCCGGAGTAGCGGGGGCCGGGGAGTGGATCAGGGGAAATCAGGCCTGCGGACTGTGAAAGAAGCATGTCAGAGGAGACAGTAATCCCTCTGTCAAACAAGTGCATGGAGATAAGTATGAGAGATGGATCAGGGCCCCCGGTGCTACCGCGCCGAGAGGGGAGCCGTAGGATGGGAGCCGTAGGATGGGAGCCGTAGGATGGGAGCCGTAGGATGGGAGCCGTAGTATGGGAGCCGTAAGATGGGAGCCGTAGGATGGGAGCTGTAGGATGGGGGCTGTAGGATGGGAGCCGTAGTATGGGAGCCGTAAGATGGGAGCTGTAGGATGGGAGCTGTAGGATGGGGGCTGTAGGATGGGAGCTGTAGGATGGGGGCTGTAGGGTGGGAGCTGTAGGATGGGAGCTGTAGGATAGGAGCCGTAGGATAGGAGCCGTAGGATGGGAGCTGGAGGATGGGAGCTGTAGGACGGGAGCTGTAGGATGGGAGCTGGAGGATGGGAGCCGTAAGATGGGAGCTGTAGGATGGGAGCCATAGGATGGGAGCTGTAGTATGGGAGCCGTAGGACGGGAGCTGTAGGATGGGAGGTGGCGGCGAGGCCGTTGACAAAGCCTTACCTTTGCTGTGCCATTGGTTTTCGGTAACCAATCCAAAATGAACAAGGGTGGGTTTTTTTATGTGGGTGTCAATTGATGAAGTGTTGTGAAAAGGTTTCGCATCAAAGTATAAGGATTAGCGCGTCTTACTGAGAATTCCGTGTTAGCAGAACACATGCGATCCACGTGACCACCGTCTGAACCGATGCACTTGTTTCATCTCTCCTCGGGAAATAAAATTTGTACCACTCCGCTGCACAGTAACTATCCGAAGCGCGGAGCGAGGAAATACCGTCCATCCAAAAAACGAGCTGGAGTCAAACTCTAGAGACTTAAGAGGAGTATGGTTGAGATAGAACAAGAAGCAGTAACTGTGTTGTGGTCGGCATTATTCATTCAGGGGGGGGAAGCTTCAAAGAGCTTTTTATTGTTTAACTGTTGTCTTTCATTTGATAGAGTACATTGGGAGCAGAGCTTCATTTCAACAGGTTGAAAATCTCCAAGTATTGTATCTATTCCTCCTTTTCTTCTGCTTTTCATGAAGTGGATTTTATTCAGTGGAATTTCCTGGAATTAAGTCAAGATGGCTACGCTGCAACAAATCAACTCTGAAGCTGAAATGCATGCTGGAAATGTCTGTGTTTAGAGGCTCACACTTGGCGTCACCTTTTGTTCTTTATTTATGTGGTGGCCATGACACATCAATATTAAATATGGGTCCCAGGTGAAAGACAACATGCTTTCATGAGAGATCATGGCAATAATTTAAGTCTTTTGTGGCACAAAAATCAAGAAATTGACCTTTTTGCACACCATAGTGATACCGGTGAACTGGTCCTCTAAACAGAAACTCCTGGAGGACTGTTTTGGACAGCCTCTAGGGAAGATCAATGGACAGCTGGTGTATGGACAGCTTTCTCTCCCTTTAACCCAATGCTGTCTGCTCCTTGATGTCTAACATTCAGATGCTGCTGTGTGTTGAGTGAGAAGCTGCCGAACACTTGGGTGGGTTGTGGGTAATATCTGTAATAATATGTGCTATTATGATCATCCCTTGTACCTAAAGGAGTTCACTCACTCTTAATACACTGTATCGATCATATGACCTAGAAATGAGGTGGGAGTGGTTGAAGGGATTTAAGGCTTTGTTCTGCAAGCCCCTGTGTTTTAGTAGAAACGTGCAAAAAGCAATTAATGGACAACCATTTTGTAGTTGCATCCTGAGAGAGTGAAGAAATACATTTTATAGATAATAGATGATAAAGATAAAAGTTCATCATTGGCTTATTCTATGATCATCACTGCGGTAGTTTTCCTCCTGAATTTATTGGCGATGGCGTGGCGGTATACACTGAGCAGTTGTAACATGCTGCCATGACAGTGGCTCTCTCTCCTGAGTGTGTGTGTGTGTGTGTGTGTGTGTGTGTGTTGATGGCTGGTTTATCCTGGGTGCCATGATTGCTCTGCACCACAGGCATGCAGCCCCACCCAGCCCAGCTATCAACAACACACACTCCCTATACACTCCCCAATCACCATATTTATAATCAAATCAGTAATCATATTTAATCATATTTAAATCAAATCAGTAAGTGTCAGCAACTGAATAATCTGAAGTGAATACTGCTGATTGCCATCCTTAAATTACATGAAAACGTTAAAACAAAAGGGAAAATGCAAAAACGTTGCATATAATTTAACTTCCAAAAACTATGGCTTTAATCTAACACTAGAAATGCACCAAGACGTCTGAACCGCAGTACAAACTTTGGTTCAAGCACTTCATACTCACTTCATTCTAGTTACTCCATGTATCCAACCAGATCAAACACCATCCAGTGTTTCCCACAGGATTTTGTGAGACTATGGTGGGTGGATCTCGGGGGGTCCGGGGGCATGCTCCCCCGGAAGATTTTTTTTTACATTTTAAAGTTAAATGCATCAATCTGGTGCACTTTGAAAGCAAAATTAAGAGGCTAGATATATGAAGACCTGTGTGCACTTGTGAACAATTTAATCATAAACACATTGGTTGTATAGATACGAATGGTGAAAACACAAAATCAACTAGAGCATACATCTGAGCCATCAAAGAAATTAAGCAAACGTGGTTAACTGTGTTGAACTAGTTTATTTTTTAGAAAAGCCAAGATATATGCCCTGATCAACATAATTGTCAAGCGGGATCCAGGGGTATGCTGAAGACAATTTGGATTAGGTTCTGGTGAATTTTGTGGAAATAAATTGACAATATTCAGGCATGAGATGAACAAACCAAATATAAGCCTATATTACAGTAGCATCTTTGTGTAGAGCAGCAGAGCTCTTGGGACCCTGGGCCTGGTCAGTAATCCATCCCTGCTAATACATTTCATCATGTAAATATGAGCACTCCTTCCAGGTGATGTGACCTATTGGCTCAAAATCAGTGCAGGATCATACTTGTTTTGTGAGACACAACTCTTACTTTCTTTTTGTTTCTTCTTCTTTTTTTTTTTTTAATCAAATCTTAACATTCTTCATATTTTTTTAAATAAACGTTTAATACATTTAATACCCACGTTTTATTTTGAAAACCGGAAGTTTCCACACGCTGCAGTAAGCTAGCGCTGACTTTCCCAGTTGTCTCAAAGTATTTGCCATAAAGTCGGCAATAAGGGCGCACTGGAAAATGTTGGAGCGGCTGCTTGACCACGCGAAACCGAGAGACGGCTGGCTGGACCGCAGTCCGGTGCGTGTGGATGTGCGGCGCTCCTCCGGCGGAGCGGTTCATGTTAATAGCGGAGTCCGGGAGGGTTCACCTTCACGGCGTAGTTACGAGGGATGTGCGACTATCGTCTTAAAAAATACTAAAGTGTTTTTTAAAGTTAGAAAGGTATTAGACGTTCAACCGATATTCACGCTCCGAATTACAGAGATCAGACAAAGGGATCACCGGTATGAGTCCCGTGTGTCTAGCGGTGTCTACCTGCCCAGGTGTCTACCTGCCCAGGTGTAGGCCTATTGGTCAGTAGTTCTGCAGCGATGAGTTAAATCAGGGCTTGTTGCGACCACGGATGTATTTGGTTTGCGATGCTCATGCCTTTTTATTTTAATGTTTTACTTTTCGCTCGACTAATGAAAACGTATTCGACTAAGCCTCCGTCGATCGACTAAGCCGACTATTAGGGGGCAGCCCTAGTTAACTTACAGCACTTATATGGACCATTAGTTATATTTTCAATTTATTTACAGAGCAATCCCTGCAAAGTGTTTAGGTAATAACTATAGAAGAGAGGGGCGTGGCATCACGATGGAGTCAGCCATTAGGGCCCTTACATAGTCAACGCGAGCAACGCGCGTAAGCGACGCGAGTGACGCGAGTGACGCGCTTCCTTTCATAGTCTACACAGCATACGCAAACGTCGCGGGCAATGCATGACATGCAATACACCGCTCACGCCACGGGTGGCAGCAGAATCACTGGTGTTTTTGCGGGTGACATTTGCGGGTGACATTCCGGGTGACATTCCTATCAAAATGGCTACGGAAGAAGAGTGCATTTTATTGCTCCTATTAAATCGGCGGCGGCAACGCAGGCAGCGCAGAGATAGGCGGTGGTATGTGCGCCCTTTAAATACCACACGAGACCAGGATGGGGAATTTGTTTCTCTGGTGCTTCCAATGCGAAGCCTGGATGAGGAGAGGCATTTCCAGTACTTTAGGATGTCGGCGCCAAAGTTTGATGATCTCGTTTCGCGAGTCATCCGATATCTTCCCGACTCTCACCAAAACCACCGGAACCCGATCGGGGCTTCCCAAAGGCTTGCGGTTACATTGAGGTACCTGGCAACCGGCATCGGCCGACAGAAAGACACCTGTTTTCAAATGTCCTGACCAAGTAAATAGCCTACCATTACAAAATACATTGAAAACATAGTGTCTCTCTCTCTCGCTACTCGCGACACACACACACACAAACACACACACAGACACACACACACACGTTGATTATGCCTACATACCGGAAAATTTGAGTCGGTCCTCCTGTGCCTTATGAACTCGCTCAACCAGCTAAGCTGGGTCAAGATTTTGGGGTAGCCGAACGTTACTGCACCTGCACCACTTCTGCACGCTACCTTCCACTTTTTATGCGCTCTTGCATATTTGTCCCGGACAGCTTTCCAGTCCGTTTTTACCTGTTTTACAGTTTTTCCCATTGCTATTGCAACCTCCCTCCATGCATTCTCCAAAGCATTCCTGTTGGAGTGCAATTGTGTCGAACTATCATACAAATGCTGATAAACACGTATTTGCTCGCACAATTTCTCCTCTTCGCCCGCCATTTTATTCAAATATTCTACTGTAAATATTGTAATGTACAATATTTGCAGTATCGCGCCCCCGCCGACAACGCATAGTATTGCATGGATCGGCGCGTCGCGTATCAAAAATTGGGACGACACGTTTTGCTACGCATCGCCGCATAATGGCGGCCGAAGCGTAGCGATGCGTAGCCTTGCGGACGCGTATGCGTACCGATGCGTTGACTATGTAAGGGCCCTTACGATGCACGATGTCAGACCACGCGAACGCGAACCTGATTTTTTTTTTTTCACAGACACGTCGGTACGCCGGAATTCCGGCGTGGTGGCGGAACGCTATCAG
The DNA here is from genome assembly GCA_030340625.1 of Merluccius polli. Lineage (NCBI taxonomy): Eukaryota > Metazoa > Chordata > Actinopteri > Gadiformes > Merlucciidae > Merluccius > Merluccius polli. Next base: position 46,121 of record JAOPHQ010000673.1, read on the forward strand.
CCCTGCGTTAGTTACAAGGCTCGCGAATCGCGGGGCACTCGTCCGCGACGCCTTGTAAACGTTAATTTAACTTACGTTGTCAGAGTGTTTGAACTAGTGGATACTGTAAAGTTTGTTAACGTTACTTACCTCAAACGATGTGGTGCCCTGACGTCTCGGATGCTGTCAGGTAACGCTATTCCAGTGCGCGCGCGTGTGTATGTATGAGTGTGCGCGCGCCGCGTTCAGCGGGGAGGGGAGGGGCGGAGCGGCTGACTGGGAGTGAGAGATGCTTAAGCAGCGGCGCGAAACACAAGTTACAGATCTTAATTGTTATTATGTAAGAATGTTTTTCGGTTCATTCTGAGACTGTGGCGGGACAAATTAGACCATGGCGGGCCGCCATAGTCTAAGTAATTAATGGGAAACACTGCCATCAGATCAAACCAAAGATCATATTCCAATTAAATTCTTGATTATAGATCCATTCCACACGCGCACACACACACACACGCACACGCACACATTTACATTTAGGGCATTTAGCAGACGCTTTTGTCCAAAGCGACTTACAATAAGTAAGTACACACACACACATACACACACCACAAAATGAGATCATACAACACCATGATGCAAGAAAACCTTTATCTTTAAACAAGCTTTCAATTCCAAGAGTGTGCACACAGGCCAGTCCACAGCTGAGCTCATTCAGCTGGCAGTATGCATCATTAGCCCATGGGGATGATTTGATACCACACCAGCCAAACATCATTAACGATATCGCTGACACTCATTCAGGGTGTTGTGTGATTTGTTAATGGGAAATATAAACAGGGGAAACAAGCTGACACATTCATTGTAGACTCACGTTATGCAATTGTCTTGTCTATACTCGTGAGTTCATACATGCAATTATTTGTGTCCGTGTTTATGTGTGCGTGTGTGGCTGGCATACCCTAACGTGGCATACCCTAACGTCTTCATAGCCATTTGGATACCAACCATCACTCCAAAACAATGAATGACCCTAAAACAGTCTAGTGATAGTAAGGTTTACACTGTAAACAGCACTGGATGGTTTGCTGTCAACTGTGCTTTTCAAATACAATACCAGTTGATCAACTAGACCAACATCTAGTCAACGGTGTGTTGTTATCATGCAAACATAAGAAGAATACAGAAATATAGTACTTTGTGTTTTGTCAACCATCAGACAGGCGTAGCTAGATACAGCCCTTTTCTGAGAAACTATTGTGTGTGTGTGTGTGTGTGTGTGTGTGTGTGTGTGTGTGTGTGTGTGTACCTGCACCTGTTGCACTGTTGAAAACCACAGGGAAACAGTGGAATGCAGCAGACAGGCGGGCCACCAAGCCAGTGAATGCAGGAGCACCGTAGCTG
>JAOPHQ010000673.1:52500-59479 GCA_030340625.1 Merluccius polli
CTCCAAGCATTTGGACCCGGTCTGGAAGACACAGCAGGGAGTTGTTTGGGCTCAAAGGTTACCATCTCTGCACAACCCAGGAAGCAGGAAGAACTTCCTTCCATTTTATTAATCACAGTTAAAGATACACGAGTCAACAGGATGCTGTGCAATAGCACTGAAAAAAAAACTGTCCAACACAAAATCGTGAGTTTCATTTACTGTGTAACAAGCAATCAAACCGAGGATAAAATGAAGACGGTATGATGACAAAAATGAGACTAAATAAACACAGTTAAACTGCAGTTCAGAAGAAAACATTGTGATGTTGCCAGTCTCAGATTATCGCATTTTAAAACACCAAAAGAGCAGGGATCATATTTGTAAAAGGATATCTGCATTCTTTCCAAATTACTCACAGAACTGTTTATCAACACTCAGTAAACATTTCCCCCCCCCACCACTCCTGTCTGCTGTCTGCCGCGGAGCAGGGCCGGTGTTGAAGGGACCCAGCGATTAGACAGGGCTCATTAGAACCACAGCCATATACAGTGTCCCGTATCAAGGGGAGTGGGGATTACAGAGGGGATTATTGTACCAAAAGATTCTGCGTAACCCCAGACGACGACACAAACAGTAACAGAAAACATGGAAGATGCCCTTTAAATTCGCTCCAGGCTTCCCTAAAACATCCATTTATATAATTTGGCAAAATGACTTCCTTGTATCGACTCTGCTGATGAGCATTTAGCATGAGCACGCCTGCCATGTAAACAATGGCAAAAAATAACTTTTGTCTTTGTGATAAGACATTTTGTGAAGTTCTTGTAGTGCGATTCACTGTTATTTTTTCCACAAACTCTCACACTGAATGCTCTTCGGCAGAATCGGCACAACAAAGTGATTTTGGCAAATAATATTGGTAACGGATGTTTTAGTGAAGAGAGGAGAGACTGCTACGATGGTTTGATCACCCAGACCGGTATTGTCCTTTAAAGGTGCTGTAGTAGACAACTTTTTTGCTTTAACGTATCAATATGAAGTAAATGTTGATTGCACAGTGTAATGGCTACAGAATAATGATGTTTAGATGGGTTCCCTTAGCTTCCCTATAAGCCTCGCTTTCACAATGCAGCTCTGTCTGCCACCGGGTACGATCTCCCGGGAAAAATGACGGCTCAATTTACGACACAAAGAAAAAGCGTGAACCATTGTGCGTGCAACCAAACCAGGAGGAATAGCACTTTTGTTTACCCAGTAGCTATCGGTAGCTATCCCCATTAGCTATCCCCAGTAGTGGAAATGGCGGACGGTGGAACAACCGAAGTTGAACTCCCCCCTCCACCCCGACGCCAACCCCTGTTTTCCGATACTTTTTTGTGCGAAGCAATACTCCATCTATGGTGTTACTATGCAATGCACATCATTACAACAGCTTTTGCCTGTTCCCAAATAAAATGATGGCAGTTTCACTTTACCTCCTCAGTGAACATGCTTCTTTCTTTATTATTTCCAAAGTGTCGATCGTTTCTTTCGCTGAGATTTCCAAACAGATGCGCGTCTTGGGTTGTTTGTGGTCACTGGGCTTTGAGGAGACAGAAAGCGATCCGGTTTGTCTTTGCAACAGCTGCGCAAAAATAATACCACTTTGAAACTCTAGGGTGGGAAAAGTTGAAAAGTTGCCTACAGCTCAGAGCTCCAATGCTATTCATATGCGTCTGACTCTAAGAGCATTTTTTTTCCGATCATGGAGGTCATAATCTGTGATATAGGGCTACAGGAGTCCTGGTATCAAAGGATTTCCTGTAATTTCATAGGGTGGATGAGCATTTTTCTTTTCTATTCTTTATCTCCGCTGGCTGGTAACCATGCTGTAGTGAAAAGCTCTGGGGTCTTAGTTATTTTGTTTATCTTAATATCCTGATAACGATACTGGACTGCTACGCTCATTCCTTCACTGTGAATTACACTTCTGTGCATTTCAGCCCTACAAAGATTTGAGTTGAATTTTACAATCCCACTGCCGTTATGCTGCTGCTGTAATCAGCAGTATAATGGCAAACAGTTTAACTTGCAGCCACTGTTGATATTGTTACAGTTAAATTTGATCAGGGACCAGAATCAGTTCCTTTCCTCACACACTTTGCATAACAAAATCTTGATACTGAAGTATGTCTGGTTTTCTCCATACCGGTGCTGACATGAATTCGATGCTGATACTGAAGAAACCGATGCCAAAGCAAGTCGGTTAGTTTTCTCTCTATCCCTCTCTCTTGTCTGAAGCAGTTGCTTAACCTTGAGCTGCATGAACAGATCTCACTGTGGTAATACTGCCACTAAAAGCAGTTAGCATCGCAGTGTGTGCATCCATCCAATGAATTGGCCAAAATAGATTCTGAATCGAACCCTCACACCGCAGAGTGGGGGGGAAATGTGAGGGTGTATTGGAAGTAGCAGGAGGCCTAAGGAACATGCTTTAGCCATTTACCTTGCATAGCATGTTGCTGTGACTACTGAAACCATGGAGTCCAACTATCTGTCACTGTGTGTTGTCATCACCTCCGACTGGAGACTGATGAAGACCGACAGCAAGAGAATGAGCAAGTACACAAGAGAAAAATTGAGAAAAAAATAGGGGGGCGAAACCAACTAGAAAAAGTACACATGTGTGTGTTGGCAAAGATGGGAAAGAAACATAAATTAGTAAGCAACGCTGCATGCTCTGGAGACATTAGCATTCAGCGACTAGCCACCCTGCTATTTCCGCTGTTATTCCAGTAGTATGTTTACGAGCGGGGTGATATATCTCGGCGCTAGCGCTGCTACATGGCACAATGGGCACAATAAACGAAGTTATGTGCAAAGCTCAGGTGTTAATGGGTTCTTTTCAGATGTATAGTCGTTATACTGTCCTAGAGGAAATGTTATTTTCGGTCGCTTTAAGTCAAACAGTCATCCATAGATACGTACACAGAAACGGACACAAAACAGTATATATACACACTGAATTTATTTGTTGCTTAATGACATTTTTGGTTTAATGCCAGAGGGAAGAGAAGGTGACCTGGGAACAAAGCGGGGTGTGTTTCCAGGTCAAGGAGATGTATCTGCCTGACCCGGTGGGAAAGACGCGTGAAGAGTGTTTTTAAAAGCCTCTGTGTGTCATGGCCCTCCTCTGCTCTTAGAAACTATTTGGATTAAATTGCTTTAACGGATGATGTCGTCGTATAAAATAAAATCGCCCCCACGTCGCCTCATTAGCCCAAAAAAATGAGAAAAATGAAAGACGTGGGAAAGCCTCGACGTAAGAAATGTCCAAATCTCGACGCTTTCCTGCTCAAGCCACATTACATCGAATTCTACGAGAGGGGCTTATTTCATGGCCTTGTAGGTGTGAAATTAGGATGCAGAGAGAGCAGGAGGTCCAGGAGGAGGAAGAGGGGTGCAGGCTAAGGCGATCAGAGCTTCAGCTTTTAAACCAACACTTGACAGGCTTCTCCTCCTTGGAGTCCCTGCCAAACAAATTAGTTTGAATCATCTGGGATTGTCATCAGAGGTATTCAGGCATCTCACCAAGTGTTTCAAATTAAGACCAGCTGTAAATACGCCATACGCTGGTGCTCATGTAAAAAGGACTCCAACACACACTCACAAGAGCATAGATGAAAGGACAGGAATTAAGCGCAACCGCTGCCAATCTGTCCCTCACGCAAAAAATGCAATCGCCATACGTAGCTCACGGGGAATCGAGTTGACTGAGCGTCTAATTTAGCGCGCCAAATTTTGTTTTGTTTGTTTGTCTTGTTTTGCCTGCTGAATTGTAGATTACGACACGTCTACGTGTGTTTGCTATGGGGTATAAGGGTTTGTCTACAATTTGTGAACTGTAAAAAGCCTATTCTTTGTCTGTAACAACACCAATTATAATAGAAACCCCTTATCTCTATGGATTGTGATCTAAAGCTGAGGGTATAAGTAGCGGTGGGCTTGGCAAAGAAACCAGTTGCATTTTTATTTGATAGCTTTGAATCGTGTTGTTGTCGAAAAAAGCAAACACATACAGAAGGAGACCGCAGATCATCTGCATGCGTGCCCTGAAATGGGAAAGCTATCAGTTAGCCAGCAATCTCCCATGCTGGGTAACTGATCTCCTCTGACACGAGTCAGAGGAGGAATAATGGGCGTTTTTTTTTCCAGCAATTGTCTCCACAGTGAAGAGCGTTGATTCATCCATGGAGAGAGACCTCACTCCGGTCCGGGTAACTCCATTATTCAGTGGCAGAGTGCTTCTTGCAACTGATGCTGAAAGGGACACGGATGTGGGGCTGGTAGGACGGCACCGGCTGGCAGTCTTGCGGGGAAGAGTGCCACCGCCACGGCCACCGCCGCCACCACACTCACCCCCTGATCAGTTGCACTTACCACCCCCTTCTTGGGCCCGCTTGAGAGGAAAAATGGTATTCCACGAAAGCCACAGCATTCCTGAAGAAAGCCTATGTCTGTATAGCATAAACAGATGAAGATGGACTTGGTTAAATTGGGCCGCTGCTAAACTTGACTCGAAGAATGTATTGTTCTCTATTTATAAAGCCTACCGCTTTTTCCACATTAGTGACATTTAAATGGACCAGATCGCTGACTGCTAAATGATTCTGAACATAACATGATGGATTAACTATTCAAGGTCACGTTGGGAGTTTGAATAATATCTTATAATAAGGGGAAAATTGATGCTTGATTTTTCCTCTTTGCTCTTTGCGGTACACCAGTAGTACTTCTTTTAAAGGCTATAGGGCTTGTACGTCGGAATGCATCATGGGATTTTTTTGTTGGCCATATTTTTTCTCCGCCATATTGAGAGGACTCGAGAGAGCTGCAGTACTGTAACATCCTAAAGCAACGTAAACATACCGTAGCCTGGGATAATGTCAACTTTTGTTTTGCGTTTCTCACGTCTCGCGTGAGAAACGCTGTGGCGGTTTCGAACACAACAATGTCTCCCCATGAGGACAAATAGTTCCACTGCTCCTATGCTTCCAAAATGGAGGCTGTGTGTGTGCGTGTGCGTGTGTGTGTCCGTGTCCGTGTATGTGTGACTGAAGATGATGTGGTGTGATGAGCTGTGATGTAAAAACCGCCGTCCCACTATGGAGCGCCGCACAGAAACTTACCACGGCAGACGTCTGAGGGTCAACAGCATACAAATCACCTGAGAAAGCCGTAGACAGCCTCAAACGCTCCGTACGTCGAGAGCACTTCATAAATCAAGCCCCCGTTCAACCGAACGCGAGCCTCGCCTTTATCTTCACCCGTGCGAACAATGCGGTTCCACTCCCTGCGAACGGTGAACAAAGTGCTTTTTTTTATGCCATGCCTATGCTCTGCAGGGGGGCGCGGTTCAAAGCATGATTATGTCATCAATTCAAAGCGCTATCGTGGACTCAATAGACACAGGAGTGGTAAACAATATTATATAAGATAATTAATTTGGGGTTGTGTGGTCCTCCTCAGCTGCTGATGAGTTCATTGTAACGGCGATGAAAAGACGAGAAGGAATCCTTTTTCTTTTTTTCTTTTTTGGTGTTAAATGTGGATTGTCGTCCTTTGTGCATCATTACACACTAGCAAGGGGATTGCTAAACGCTACATTTATGAATGTAATGTGTGTTTGTTGGACGGCGGGAGACATGGAGAAGAGAGATAAATGCATATGGGCTCATAACCTTTCCTGAGCACTCTATAGTCGTGGCGAGGAGGGGTAGCAACCAATGCATTAGCTCAGACAGTGGCATAATTCTCGCGCAAAATGGTCAATCACGCCTTTCGGCCCTTTAATTCAATCACAATTAATGATGCTGCCATGTGCGTATAGCCTCGCGCCCTAATGGAGGGAAGGCACGGAGCGGCGAGTAATATTAATGGCAATGTCACTGATACTCGCCTGATGAACACGGGCTTCTACTTGCCTCTGCGCTCAACGTATCCATCACCGGGAGCCCCTTCTCTCTCCGTAGCGCCATTAAAATCTCACGTGAAATGTGTGTTACTTTCGTGCCTGATGCTGACCAAGCAGGAAATCTATCGTTCTCCTTAATGGCGCTGGATTGTCACTTCTCACATCTCCGCCTGCCATGCAAAAGAGATTGGGGCCTCGGGAGCGGGGAGCCGCCCCTGTGTGACAGCGAGATAATGTGAACTACGAGGCGAAGGGGTGCAGGAGGAAAACAAGAATGGATGGCAGTGAAGGGGGACGAACGTCGCAAGGCTTATATTATATTCATGGCCGGCGCGCCGGGGTACACAGCCGGAGTACATTCATTTTTATATTGTCAGAATCGGTTGCTACTTCACACTAACACTTTCTCAAGGGTGGGAGCCGAACGGAGCAGAAGTTTAACCCCGGTTTTCAGGTGTTAGCTGATTTCCCGTCCGGGTTTTCTCATTGGTTTTTTTCCCCCCATTGATGTATAGCCTTTGTCTCCATTATTCAAACGCCACATTCAAGAGTCCCTGGCCTACGCGCCACTCTGGGCTCCACCACACTCACGTTTCTTACCATACAGAAGTGATTTCGCCCCTCAGACGAAGGGCTGAGTGTGTAATTATATAAGAGCCCTGAGATCGTTTTCTCCCTGTAATTTCTCTGACATGGGGGATCTCAAAGAGTTTCAGGGAGGTCCCACTGCTCTGTCACTTACTTCTGACTGGCTAGCCCTGCTCACAATCCTTTCCCCTTTAATGTAGTCTCTCTCTCTCTCTCTCTGTCTGTCTGTCTGTCTGTCTGTCTCTCTCTCTCTCTCTCACTCACTCTCTCTGTCTCACGCTCTCTGTAGTCTGTCTGTCTGTCTCTTCTGTCTGTCTCTCTCTCTCTCTCTCTCTCTCTCTCACACACACACACTGTCTGTCTCTGTCTCTCTCTCTGCAATAACTTCAATGCAATATCTTATTTTTAAGTTCAAACTATTAATTACATATTAATTTGTATAAATTAATGCATTTC
>JAOPHQ010000674.1:0-5000 GCA_030340625.1 Merluccius polli
CCAGGGTTTAACTCTGCTGGAAAAAGCCTGACTTTTATTATTTTATTATTATTTATTATTTTTTTAAATATTAGATAGAGCTATCTAAGTGCTACAACAAACTGCAATTTTGCTCAACAGCAGGAATGACCATAAATAACTAAATAACCTGACACTATTGTATTATATTGCCCGACATTATCGTCATTCTAACACCGTTTTCACTCTGTTTTAAGCTACATAATTATGTGAGACAATATGTTAATCACACGTTTTATAGACAAAGATGATTTCACCCAACAATCATAATTGCAAACGCATGCGATGCTAATTGCACTTTTATTGTAGTGATTCTGTTCCGGCCACTGCATTGACTACATTCATTTTTCATAATTCAGAATAGGCAAAGTTGCGGTCCATCGAATACGATAAGCCTTTTGGGTCATTAACATGCATTCCCACTTCCGCTCACCGCCAGGGAAACCATAGCAACCAATCCAATCATTTCTATCACACACAGCCACACACACACACACACACACACACACACACACACACACATGCATTTAGCTTGACTGTGGCTGTATAGCTGATCCCTGTGCCCCTATAAGCAACACAGCAGCAGCGGAGACCGCCACAGCGTCTTAAAGACTGATTGACGTGGAAGACCAGAAGCCCCCCACACCGTCTTCATATACACTGCCAAATAGAGCGCACACCCTCACACACACTTCTACTAACACACACACACACACACACACACACGCACACACACACACATACTAATGTACAAACACACACACACACACACACACAAAACCTTACACACATGCTCTACTACCACTGACGCCACACACACACTCACGCACACACACGCCTCCCACTCTCTCTCTCGCTCACTTGGCTGCCTCTCTCTCTCATCTGGATGGGTGTGTAGTGAGCAGGGAGCAGGGAGCGGCCGAGGCAGCAGCAGTTGCACAGATGAGATGTGTTCATCTGTGCGTGTCAGACAGCCGTGCCACGTGCCGTGCCGTGCATGGGTGATGGGGCTGGGGGGGCGCGCCAAACAAACCCTTGTTTTCAATGCAAGTCCGCCTCCGTAAAGAGACAACTTCAGCCGGTGTGTGTGTGTGTGTGTGTGTGTGTGTGTGTGTTGGTGTGTTGGTGTGTGTGTGTGTAGGCCCGTCATTTTGGTATTTACGAAAGAAGGGCGATATCAGCAAGGTACATACAGCGCGACTCTGTCTAACACTCTCTTGTCTGGAGACACACACACACACACACACACAAACATGCACACTCACTCACTCACTCACTCATACTGTGCAGACACACACATGCACTGACGCTCCCACACACCCAATAGCCACACACACAAACACACACAGGCACACTTTGAGAAGCCACGGCTATAATTTCTCTCTAACCTCCATTAGAAGCACTCTGGGTATCTCAGTGGAGAGTCTGACTGCTACTTCCATCTCTCCAGCCTGTGAAATGTGGTGTGTACATCCTGTTACTAAATGCATTATCCAGCTAGTGATGATGGAGTGTGTTGCTGCACTTATGTGTATGTGTGTGGTGGAGGCATGCAAACCTATCACATGCGTTCATGCATTAGTACCGCTTATGTGACTATTATGCTTTGTGTGTGTGTGTGTGTGTGTGTGTGTGTGTGTGTGTGTGTGCATTTGTGTGTGTGTCCGGTGTGTGTTTCAAGGCCAGACACAGACCCCGGTTTTGACAACAGCAACAACATCCCCACTCCGCTGCTCTGAGGCGGGACGCAGGGTCAGGGAGATTTGTCACTTGGACATTATTTGTCAACTCCACTTGATTCACCTCCTCTCCCGCACAGTAATCTATAAACCTGCTCACAGGGGCCCCCTGAAAACATTTCTTACTTTCACTCCATCAACACACGACTCTGGCTGATTTAAGACAACTCTGCAGAAGGCGGTTTTATAACCGCAGAGAGAAGGAGCAGCTTGGGATTGCATGGTGATAAATGTTGATATATCTATTTTGTTTTACTTCTAAACATCAATTTGAGCAACTTGAGACATAGCAGAACTTGGATTGCATTGGATTTTTTCTGAACAAATGCGGGAGATGAGCTTGTGTTCTGTATTTACAGTGCCGGCAAGGTATCATTAGTAATACTACTTATGCCCGTCCATGCACATATTCAAATCGGCTGGCTATCAGGTTGTGTCCGCATTCGACAAGACCATAAAATGTGAACTTTAATAAAGAACGGTAATGTACGTAAATGTCAAATTTACGTATTACATTTCCGCTCAGTACACCTGTTCAAAGCGCTTAATGATTTGAAAGGAAAACCATTTGCGAGTTTGTCATAAACTGGCTAGTCCTTGCCAGCCCATTCTTTTGTAATTATACGTCTTACACAATGGAGAAATAAAATACAACTTTAATAGTAGGAGAGAGAGAGAGAGTTGTTCCAAATGATTATTCTGGAAACACCTTGCGCGTGTCCATCATCGAATGTTGTTTTCTACGCCAGCCGATGTGGAAGCCAATAGCAGTGAAAAAGATAGTTTCACCTGAGAACCGTGAACCGTGCAGAAGGGCTCGCCTGGAACCAATGCTGCAGGATTCACTTCCATGCTGGCTTTACGCAGGAGTCATTCTGACACCGTGCTACCGGCTCAAAGGGTCAAAGGTCGCGAGGGAAGTCACAGAAATAGACTGTGTGATGGTAAACTGAGGAGCAGCAGTTCCCCACAGACAGTTGTCCTCTAGGAAAGGTTTAGCTGTTAACCTTTCATTCTGTCTTTCTTTCTCTCGTTCTTTTTTTCTCTTTCGCTTTTTTATCTCTCTTGCTTTCTTTTTCTCTCTCACTCTTTCTTTTTTCTTGTTGTTTATCTTCTCTTTATTTATTTTCTCTCTATTTCTCTCTTTATTTCTTCATTCCTATATCTCTTTCTTTCCTTCCTTCCTTCCTTCCTTCCTTCCTTCCTTCCTTCCTTTCTTCCTTCCTTCCTTTCTCAAGACTACATCTGGCAGTGTGTGTCCAGCTAGAACACGTGGATCCCATTTTTAATTTATTTCTAATTTCATTTTTTGTTTTTGTTTTTTTTTAGAGCTGAACTAAGGGACTAGCAGTCATGATCTAACTAGTAAAATTTTTCCCTCAGTTAATAATTTCTACTCATGCTCACTGAACGCATAAATGCAATCGTAAAGAAAACAACTATTCAATTCCCTTCAGCATGCATAAAACATACCCTAAGTATCACATAACGTACATCACGGTCATGAAACTCTATTAGGTTACTTGTTGAAAATATTTTCAAACATCAAGTTATTTATTCACGTAGTAGATAAATGCCTCCTTTAAGAAATCAGGGAATGTTTAAGCTAGGGAAATGTAAATGTTAATTAAGAGTGTATTTGGCTCAGGCCGGTGTTTTGGCTAACATGAAGGGGGGGCCCTCTGCATTTTCCCCCCACAAAAGGCCCCATTACACGTTTCCTCTTCCCCTGAAATGGTCCTGAATAGGGTTTGTTTGGATGACTACTACGTTAGTAATAAAATGTGCACAGGCGAGCCAACACATTTCTATCATCGTTTTTTATTGAATGCCGTTGTTATGTCACTGAAACCATGGCGCATCGACAGCCAGCACAAACATCGAGTCCCGACACCTGCAGAGGATCTTGCTGTAGCCCTTAGACACTTACCCGTGGCCCAAGAAGCTGTGGAGAGGGAAATCAAATATGCATGGTAATGTAGTTTGGCTCACATTGACATATGCACACGTGCTGTTGATAGATGCACAGATCTATTAAGGAGTTGGCTATTTTTTATTCGGTATCTGCTTAATCGTTTACAAATGTATCTGCGGTCTTACATGTCATCTGTATTTCTTATGTTCTTTTGTAAGGACAGCAGTTATGCAGCAAATGGCATTTTGTCACTTTTCCAAAAGGATATTGTTAATCATCACGCATTGTTCTATAAATATCCCTATGTCACTGTCTCCCAAAAAACACATCCTTAATCATACACACAGAAAGAGAGTTCCTGAGTTTACTTAACATATTTATCAAGGCTACACACATATCCTGCTCTGTCATGAGAGATACACCCCACCCTGCACACACATGCACGCACCCACACATGCACACACACACACACACACACACACACACACACACACACACACACACACACACACACACACACACACACACACACACACACACACACTCACCACAAACACAAAAACACAACAAACACACTTGTTTTTCCCTGCCTGAAATGTCTATCTTTTATACACACACACACACACACACACACACACACACACACACACACAAACACACACATTTCCAAAAACAAACAGGCCATGCTAGAACAAGGTCTCGTCTAAATACTTGGGTGGTCTTGGGTGGTGCGCCAGACCTTTTTCCAGGGTTCTGGCTGCGTGATGGCGCCCGCGCTTCACCGCAGTGACACAGCGGGGCCTCTGGACGGCTCACTTGCCTCTTTGTCTTTTCCCACATGCACGCAAGAGTACACTACACACAAGAGGCCTGCACCATGTCACCCAGTCCCGGCATCTGACGTGTGTGTGTGTGTGTGTGTATGTGTGTGTGTGTCTCTCTCTCTTTGTATATACATCTACATACTGTACAACACTCATGCAATATCTCGAAATAATAGGCTGTTGAAATTGAGAATAGTGTGTTATAATGTTCTGACATAAGTGTGCATGTGTGTTTGTGTGTGTGTGTGTGTGTGTGTGTGTGTTAAGCTGCTGCACCCTCTTATGAATGTCAACGCTTTCGGCTCGGCACACTTTTTTCTTTTTTTTTTTCTTTTCCGATGCCAGGCAGCTGTCAAACGAATGGCATGTTTTACACCCGCTACAATTTGTACATTTTCACCAGCCGAAAATAGCTCATAAACCCTGTATCTTTTTATGGTTGTATTTCTCAAGTCTTCGTGTCTTATGGTTGATTGGATATGGCAACAAAATGATTGCCATGGG
>JAOPHQ010000674.1:10000-20000 GCA_030340625.1 Merluccius polli
ATTGACATTACATGCACGTTGTATTCTCATTTATTTAAGAATAAGACGCATGGTTTATTATAGCCTCAGTGTACGCCTATTGTATTTGTTATTTATATTCACATGCAACAGCTCTTTATGTTGCTGTTGTAATATTTCAGCTGGTCTGTTTTCTGTTCAATAACATTGACACAATAAAGCAAGCCTATTTTACATAAAGTCAAACATTGCCTATGCATTTTGTTGTTTGGTTCATTAATCCAAATGCATTACCGATAATAGGCTGCACTCATGTTTGCATGCTGCAAAGGTTGGAAACAAGTGAGGCAAATTCTCCAAATAAATAAATAACTGGTGGGGCGGAGCGGGGGGGGTGTAATTTTCCTCAGTTTACAGACTGCGGTTCGAGTAGCGGTCGGGTGCAGTTAAAACAATATGCGGATTCGGGCGGGAAAATACCTTAACCGTGCATCACTAACACACACACACACGCACACACACACACACACTGCTGTATTTGGATGACTGCAGAATGTGCGTGCGCGCCATTGAGCCTTTTGGAAGAAAAAAAAGACATTCACTGTTCAGTGAGTTCCTCAAAATGTCACGGGGGACGGCTATGTATTGGAAGGCAACCAAACACATAATGTTATTAACCTTAAATGAATTCTCTTTCCAGTGACTTTTGACATTTGCACCACTTTGAAAATTGCTCGTCGCAACTAAATGGCAGAGAGGACCTCGAGACTAGAGTCTAGAGTAAACAGCACGAGCTCGCAAAGGACATGCGGAGGTCACTGAGGAGAAGAAGAAGAAGAATGCACTCAGAACAACTTCAGCGTTGATTGCGTCTCGCTTACTTTGTCTCTCTTTTTCTCTCTCTCTCTCCAGATATGGAAAAATAGTGTCAACCAAGGCCATCCTGGACAAGAACACCAACCAGTGCAAAGGTACACTGTGTGTGTGTGTGTGTGCGTGTGCGCGTGCATGTGCGTGTGTGTGTGTGTGTGTGTGTGTGTGTGTGTGTGTGTGCATGAGTATGGAGAGAGCGAGAGAGAGAGAGAGAGAGAGAGAGAGAGAGAGAGAGAGAGAGAGAGAGAGAGCGTGAGCCCCGGTGTGAATGTATACGTTGGGCGGGAGGAGGATGCATGGCGTCGTAAATCAGCAGGTTTTAGTCGCTTGACGGGACCTGAGCGCCACAGGAAGTCTGGTGGTAAAATGTCCCCTCCCCTTCTCTCTCTCTCCTCCCTCCCCCCCCCCCCCCCCCCCCCCCTTCCCTCCCTGACATGTGGATGTGGTGCTTTTTAGCCGTCAAGAAGAAGGAAAAGAAAGTGTTATCACTCCAGAGTGTGTGTGTGTGAGATTGAGAGTGTATGTAGCAGTGTTCCTCTGCCACACGCCACATAAGTGGCTTTGCTGGGCTCCTCACAAGACACAACTTGTAGTTGGTTGAGAATATCCATTTATTGGAAATGGTGAGAAGTTAAAAAGCCGAGCAGATGTAACATGCTGCCATGACAGTGGCTCTCTCCTTAGTGTGTGTGTTGACAGCTGATTTATCCTGGGTGCCATGATTGCTCATGCACCACAGGTCTGCAGCCCCACCCAGAGAGTCTGACTCAGGCCAGGTAAGGCTGTAAACCAGCCACCAACCACACACACTCCACAGTGTCTATTAGTGCAACGACAGTCGTGATGATATGAGCCACTCTCTCTCTCTCTCTCTCTCTCTCTCTGTCTCTCTGTCTCTCTCTCTCTCTCTCTCTCTCTCTCTCTGCTGGTCTATACTCTGCTAGCGAGAGGGAGAGACTGGACCAATTAGCGGGTTAACAACTGAGCTGGGATTAGATAAACATTAATTATCTCTCTCGTCAGCCACGCCACTGCTTTCACACGGGACCCCCCCCCCCCACACACACACACACACACACACACACAGACACACACACACACACACACACACACACACACACACACACACACAGACACACACACACACACACATTGACTCACAGTCCTAAAGTTTTAAGTCCTCTCTGATGGGGAGGAACGATCCGATCCACTGCCTTTATTGAACATTATGGACGCGGGTTGCGACCATTACTTCCTACAGTCCCCAGAACATGCCCATTCACTTGTCATCCGTTCGCCTCAATTACAGACATTTAACCATGCTTGATTCGTTCACTAAGCTCAACACCAGGATGCTCATTTTGTGTGAAGGGGTTGTAGTTTTGCATTGCTTCTCTGATACAGATACCCTGTTGTAGATGCTGTAGATCCCACATCTCAATAGCAGTTTATGTAGTGCCTACAAAATGAGTACACAAGTGCTCGTTGATATTTAGAACTTATATACTGATATTTAGACATTTTTTTGAGTTTTTTGGTATTTTTTGGATCCCTATGCATATGTGTGTGTGTGTGTGTGTGTGTGTGTGTGTGTTTGCGTGAGTGCACGCACGCATGCATTTATAGGAGAACAATCCTGTTCATTATATTCATTGAATGGTTACACAATCATGTTTAATATAGTACTATAATTAATATCACTACAAATGTCCAATATTATTCTGATCAATCTGCCACCAACTAATGTATTTTAACTCTTAATTTAATCATAAAAGCACAAAAATGCAGTAGTGGAACATTTGGTAAAGTAAGAAAGTATCTATTATACCATTGAATACGTAGTGTATAAACGAATGAATGAAATGGCTCCATAAAAGACAAATCATTTGAATCATTAGCCACTAGCTCTGGTGTAAATACTGTTTCCAAGCTTTTTATCCTGAGTGCATTCAGCTGCCAATAGTCAAGGCCAGCCCAAGTCTGAGCGAGAGTCAAAGACAACAAGAGAGAAAGCCAAAGAGAGCCGAGGAGAGGGCACGAGAATTAGAGAGAAAGAGGGCAGGGAAAAAAAGCAAAGAAAAGAGATTAGTCTGCTGGTTGCCCTGAGGTGTCTGGCAGCGCTGTTTAAGAGCTATTGAAGTTCCATCAATACTTTTAATTGCTTTTTGTGTGGCTTTCCCGGGCTGTGAAGCATGATCCTTTCAAGGTGAAGCCATCTTTGTTTTTTGTTTTTTTTGCACCCTTCTCTCCATCAAGGTTGATGTGGCTATTTTGGCTCAGGGTCAAGAGTTGGGGCAAAGAAAAAGTTTTGCGCTTAAAGGCTTGAGCAGTCTGTCACCGCTTGAGGGTGAGAGGGATATGTATTTAAAAAAAACAGTTATCATCGTATTCATATAATCATATTGTCATACACATTTTTCTATTATAATATCCGGGGAAAAAAAGTATTTAAAGTACGTTTAAACAGTAAGTTTGGTAGAATATATATATATATATATTTTTTTTTTTAAACCGAGGAATTCAGAATCGCACAAAACATAATCCATAATGGCCCAGCCCGAGACCAGCTGTGCTCAGTCCATCACTATAGTTCCCAACGTCCATGTCCAACGCTTTCCACCCCCCTGCCCCTGGTCGAACCCAGCCCAGCAGCCCAGCAGCCCAGCAGCCCAGCAGCCCTGCAGCCCTGCAGCCCAGCAGCCCAGCAGCCCAGCAGGCAGCTGTTGTGGGAGCAGTAGACAGTGTTTCCCGTACCTCACCCTTCTGGTATGCAAGGCCCCGCCGGGATGCCAAGAACCAAGCAGCAGCAGCAGCACACACACACACACGTGCACGCGCGCACACACACACACACACACATACACACACACACACACACACACACACACACACACACACACACACACACACACACACACACCACACACACCACACACACACACACACACACACACACACACACACTTTGGCTCTTGTTGTTTTTGGCTTTGTGTTAATGACTGGAAAAGCATGGTCCTGCCCTGTACCCGATGAGAGAGAGAGAGAGAGAGAGAGAGAGAGAGAGAGAGAGAGAGAGAGAGAGGGAGAGAGGGAGAGGGAGAGAGATGAGCTAGATTTAGAGGGGTGAGATAGATGGAGAGAGGTGAGATAGATGGAGAGAGGTGATGTTTGACAGAGATATAAAGTGAACGATAGAGGTGAGAGACGTGAGATAGATGGAGAAAGACGGAGAGAGAGAGACAGATGTGAGATGGAGAGAGAAAGAGAGATGGGTGAGATGGACAGGGAGTAAGAGAGGTGAGAGACAGTACGTCCAACGGGTGGAAAGGAAAGGCGTTGGTTGACCTCAAACTCTGCATGAGGCTTAAATGAGACAGTCACTGTTGGAAGGAAGGGATGCTGCATCCTGTTCCTCTTAGTCTCACCCTCTACCCTAATATCTGTGGGTGTTTGTGTGCGTGTGTGTGTGGATTTGCTGGTCAGATTTTTATTTTAGGAATTTCGTGATTCCTTCAACATTAGTGTTGAAATGTGTATTGAATATCAGACCTTTTCTAGATCTGTCTCGTTTTGGACGCCAAAGGCAAATTGTTTCTTTCACGTTCAGTAGCTGAAGTTGGGCTCCCTCTTCTCTTTATATATTTGTTCTTTTATAATAATACTGCAGCCTTTCTTCCCATCTCAATATGCAGGGAAATGCAGACAAGCGGTAGTTAGACAGCGGGAGAGAGACAGATAGAGAGAGTGGCCACTGCACAGCACACAGGAGGTATGTGGGGAGTTCGCCTGCAATCTCAGCAACAAAGCACAACGGCATCCTTTCCTCTCACCCCATCCCATCCACCTGACCCTCTCACCCCCATGTTTGTTTTAAATGTCAGAGCAACAGCTTATCAACCCTCTCTCCCCATCTCTCTCTCTCTCTCTCTCTCTCTCTCTCTCTCTCTGAGTGGATGTGCACACATCCACTCCTCCCTGTGTGTGTGTGTGTGTGTGTGTGTGTGTGAGTGATCTCAGTGCTGTGACAACAATAACACTGAGAACGGAGAGAGGCGTTTCTAGGATCTGAGGACATCCGGGGCGCCCTGGCACTTTATTTACATTCAAAGTACAAGTCTTCATCATTGAAAAATGGAACTGTGTACCTCAAAAAGATGCATTATGAATTGTGATTACAGAAATATTAGTAGTTGTTATTAATTAGTTTAGGGATTGAGGAAAAGCAGAACACTTCACAACTGCTAGGCTAGCTGCTAGGCTAGCGACTTAGGCTTCGAATTGGCATTGGCCTGAGTCAGACTGATAGGACTCTGGGGCTGGGTGGGGCTGCACCTGTGGTGCAGAGCAATCATGGCACCCAGGATAAACCAGCTATCAACACACACTCAGGGGAGAGCCTCTAGTCATGACAGAGTTTAACACCTGCTCTGGCTGTACCATCTTGCCATCGCCAATAAACTGGGATTATATACAATGTTTAGCTGTGTCCTGTGTCGGAGGAGCCACTTAAGTAGCGTGTGGTAGGGGTCGACTGCCACAATTAGTTTATTGAAATATAACATTTTCAGTGACACACACTTTTCAGATACAGTCCATGCAGTGTATGTTGTGCAATGAAAAGCCCTGTAACCGCTCTCTCTTCTCTCTCTCTCTCTCTCTCTCTCTCTCTCTCTCTCTCTCTCTCTCTCTCTCTCTCTGCTTGAATGACACACAGAGGACCACAGAGGAAACATTCTTGTGTTTTTGCTCAATGATATCATATAATTTTCAAGGGCTTTAATGCATGATCGGAATGATCTGGGGTTATTTTGTTATTGTTATTTTTGTAAAAAAAAAAAAATATATATATATATATATATATATATATATATATATATATATATATATAATTATTATTATTATTATTATTATTATTTTTTTTTTAATTCAACAATTTATGTTGTTGAGATCCGGGGCTATTCCTAAAACATTTAGGGCTGTAGCCTCAGACGCCAAGGCCTAACACCGCAGCTGAGAGCCACCTGAGATAAAAAATGACACAATTAGCCTGTGCAGACTATAGTGTGCTTTAACTTCCCTTTTTGTTGCCTATATTTAAAGTGGCATACACTAGGACTTTAATAGCTACCACTTACCTCTATCAAGTAAGTGAATAACAATAATAATAATAATAATAATAATAATAATAATAATAATAATAATAATAGTAATAATTATTATTATTATTAATAATAATTATTATTATTAATAATAATAATAGTAATAATGATATCCCAAAACTCAGTTTGTTGTTGCCTCATAATGGAGTCAAGAGTCATTTACGACAGAAGTCAATGAACGACTTCTGCCACTTCTGAGTCAAGTGATAGACAAGTTGTAAACCACCTACATGTAGCCCGCCTACAATTATGAACAATGAACAAATTAATTATGAACAGCTCCATCAACTGATTGGTGCTCTTGAGATTGACACACCACGGCACCAATCAAACATCGCTGATGTTTTTGACTGCAATATTGTGACATTTTCAGGAGAAAGGGCTAGTAGATGTAGAAAGCTGGTGTTATGGTGTTTTCTGTATACACAATAACTATGTATACACAACTGAATCAAATCATCTCAGTTATAGAATATTCTGTAAATAACCTTTTTTTTCATTTTGGAGCATTTTTCATTTCAGTACGTTCATTTTATAGGTATATTGCATACAGTCTACTTTGGATATTGTATACAGTTACAGCATTATATTGCTGTTGTAGTATTGTTGTATTGTATTATTGCAAAGAAGTACAGTAGCGGAAAAAGAGCAATAGGGAGGATGCATATAGAGAAAGAGAGAGAGAAAGAGAGGGAGTGCGGGAGGGAGAAAGAGAGAGAGAGAGGAAGAGAGAATATGCGTGGGAGTGCAGCCGCAGGAAAACATTCAATACGCTTTTCTAGGCCTACCGGTCAGTTGTCACACACTCACACACACATACATACGGCAACAATACAAAACACACAGAATAAATGCATACAGGAGCACTGACACATCAACCTACAAACGTGTGACACCCACACACAGGTACATAGCCACACACACACACACACACACGCATAGGCACAGGCACACACACACGCAGTGATCCATATGATGGATCCTCCTTCACAATCGCAACAAGGCTGCCTGCTCACACAAAACATGAGTCCTTGTTCAGCCCAAAGCCCTTTTTGAAGTGCCACATCACAAAAAGTGCACACTAGAGCCCTCCCTCTCTGTCTCTCTCTGTCTCTCTCTGTCTCTCTCTCTCTCTCTCTCTCTCTTTCATCCCACACACTAAAGCACGCAGACTCGGCTCACACATACACAGAGACGAACAAAAAGGCCAGTGCCAACTTCATACTCCCCAGCCATCTGCCTGAGGTGCCCCTACCTGCAGCAGCAGCAGCAGCAGCAGCAGCAGCAGCAGCAGAAGCAGCAGTAGTAGTAGTAGTAGTAGTAGTAGTAGTAGTAGTAGTAGTAGTAGTAGTAGTAGTAGTAGTAGTAGTAGTAGTAGTAGTAGTAGTAGTAGTAGTAGTAGTAGTAGTAGTAGTAGTAGCAGTAGTAGTAGCACCCCCATAGAAGTATCCACCATGCCCGGCTCATCACACCATGTGTCTGCTGTTCTCCTCTCCACCCACCTCCTCCTCCTCCTCCTCCGCCTCCTCCTCCTCCTCCTCCTCCTCCTCCTCCTCCTCCTCCTCCTCCTCCTCCTCCTCCTCCTCCTCCTCCACCACCACCATCATGCAGGCCTCTCATTGAGCCTCTTCATCTTTTACCTCTAGCTTTCTCGCTTTTCTCTCTCCCTCTCATGTCTTCCTTTTTCTCTCATCCCCTGCCATGACGGTGTAGCCACACAAAGCACACGTGCTCACCGACAGACATACAGACACACTCTCACACACGTGCACGCATGCGCACACACAGACACACATACACACTTGGATACCTACAGGGTTCCTATGCAGTACGGAAAATATGGAATTTGAGTCATTTCCAGGTCTGGATAAGTAAGGGGAAAAAAAGAGTACGGCAAATATTTGTGTCTCCAGACTATTGCCCCTATTCTGTTTTCTAACTTATAAAATTCAGAATTTCAAGAAATACATTGATCATACAAGCAAGTGTTTTTCATGGCGTTTGGAGCAGGCAGCCAGAGCAACCAAAACGTTTACCACTGTGTGAGAGAGTGCGGGAAATACGGCAGTATCTTTGAATTGCATATACATAGCATCACAGATAAATATTAAGCTTGTCTGAACATTTATGAGTTATGCAGTGATGTAGTCATCCGAAAAGTAAACCGATATGTTCTGCGTTAGGAAACCATACCTTTATGGCTGTGGTTCATCGTTGTTTCCATGGACACAGTCAATAAAAAAGGCTAAACAGACGCTGTGAAAATTATTTAACAAATTATTGCTTTTAATTATTTATCATTTTCGATTCGTATTTATAAAAGACACTAAAAAATATGGGGGGAACAATAATATAATATTTTTTATTCAATATGGTAAGGAGAAATATGGCAGAGATGTTTGACAGCGGAACGTTGTTCAACTTCAACATCTTCTGGCAATTATTTGGCAACACAATAGCATAAAGATCAGCGATTTTGGATGTCAAATATGGTCAAAGAATCTTCCGAAAAGTCTGGAAATTTGAGTCTGGAAAAGTATGATTATTTGAAATGGGAAATGCGTAGGAACCCTCTACACAGCAAAGCACAAAACACAGCAAAACAAAGCACTTTTTTTTTTTTCTTTCTTTCATTTTATTTTTTTCATCTGTCATTCCTTTATACCTTCCGTCCTATTGTTGGACCCTCGGTCCTCATCTGGTGGGTTGAAAGACGGTTTCCAGGACACGTAAGAGTAGGACCAGTGTGTTGTACTATGGAAAGAGTAATGGGACACAATATGGGAGGAGATGGGGCAAGCCCACCACCATCTACTAGCCATGGCCACCAGGGCCTCTTAAAGCCTCATTTGAAATGAAGCAGGGCTTACCGAATGAAGAAAAAACTATGTATTTAATTATTTTTGTATTTTTCACGGGGGGGCCTTGTGAAGGGCCTCCGTTTCATTCTTCTCCTCTGGGCGATACGACCTAGACATAGCCCCACCACCCCATTGCATTGTGGGAGATAGATAAGATGTGGCGATAGCGTGCTGCAACTCTGGGGTTAGCCACACCGCGGCTCCTTTCTCTGCCCCTGTGACCCGCTGTATCTGTGCGGGTGGGATGGATGCCAACATAGCTCAGAAAAAAAAGGCGTTACATTTCCTGAGCATCTTGAGAGAATGACTGCAGGGTTTACTGCGTCGTGTGGATGACTGCAAGTGAAGTATGCTAGATTCCGGCGGCGTCCAAGCTAATTTTGACGGTTTTACAGTCGACCTCCAGCGATAATATTTTCATATTATTGGTTCCGATTAAGTGTTAAAACGAGTGTTTATTGAAATGGCACAGAAACAGTGTCGATCATTTATGAACCCGAACGCTGCCTTTGATTATGTTTTGAGCTACATCTCCTCTCCCCGCTCTGCTCACACATGGAACGATTCAAGCCCTTATCAAAACCAGCTCCATCCAAATCACTGTTGCCTAGACCCTCCGTGCCTGCATCCATATCGCTGTGTAATATGAGAGCCTGTCAGGCGCCTGGCCCATACCATTCAGAGGAGCGAGAGAAGGGTGTGTGTGTGTGTGTGTGTGTGTGTGGGGGGGGGGGGTACATAATGGGGGTAATATCATCAATGTTACTTTCGATAAAAACAGATTTATGGTGGCGTCCGTCGGCGAGTGGAGTGTGGCGCGACTCTGCGGAGCGTGAAAAAAAAGCCCAAAGAAGGGCCGACTGATGAATGAGGCGACGTGGCTCAAAACAGGCCCTGTGCCGCTGTTCCAACCGGCGGGTGTGGTTCACTCTCGCACGGAAACCGGGGACTGTTCAGTAACTTATTAATTGATTTATTTATTTATCTTAGCCCTTGTTGTTGCTGCTGCTGCTGCTGCTGCTGTTGTTGCATCTATTATTGATTTGTCATTAGAGCGAAGCCGAGATATAAACATTTGTCTTATGTTGCACACTAACACTGGGGCAATTAGGGAATCTCAGTGCCGCCACCACCAACACCACCCCCTGT
>JAOPHQ010000674.1:25000-47500 GCA_030340625.1 Merluccius polli
TTTGTAAATGCCTCTTCTGTATTTCTAATAGATTTCCTTTGTTTGTTTTTCCTCCATTAGGAGATTTCAGAGTGAAGTTAGGCGTACGCAAAGCTGGCTGTCTGAATAGCCTAACATGATGGATTGTATGGATTTCATATTGAATGATATTCGGCCAGGCAGCAAACCTATCAATCTTTTACATTTTCTTTAGAAAGAGAAACGTAGATTCATGATTCATAAAATGTTATGTCAACTTCAAAGCTTTAATTATCTCTATCGCTATTGCCATGCAAAAAAAAGTGTTTAATTTCCAGCAAACTACCAAAACTTTAGCAATAGAAGTTCGCCAGAGTTTAAACATCCAAACTTTTTCATTGCAGCCATCACTTTTGTACAGAAGGATTCCAAGCTATGTATTATAATAATTGTAATAAAATAAAAGCCCCATCCACTGAACCTCTTGGTTATTTAAAAGATAGATGTGCCTCACGTCACTTCCTCCCCAGCACAACACCCGCTTGCGTCGCGATCTCTCTGCCGTCGAGAAATTTCCTCTGCTGAAACCCAAATTGATTTAGCGGGAGCAAAAACCCCTGACTGGGCTTGCTGTGATCCCGAACCACTCAAACTAAAGCGATGGCTGCGGGGGAGGTAAGAAGTTACACATAATTGTGCACAAAAATGATGGCTGCGGCAGAACCGGAAAAAAAAATAAGTTTACCCGCACGTAGCCGCAGAAGCGGCGGTGGTGTTGATGTATAGCCGGGCGGAGCGCGGCGACAGTGAAGGGGCCGGCGCCGTCCACTGAATCACAAGAGGTATATTAGAGGTGCTGTTCTGCATATTTGTCCATGGAGTGGTCCATCTATCTCCTCTATTAACCGTAATTACTTTCCATACATGCAAATACGCCAATCATTAACATAACGCGTAACCACAGCGATTAATCACCGACTAGCATTCAGAACTCTCCTCGATTACTGGCACGGATGTAAACAACTGCACAGCTTTTTTGTTGTTGTTTTTTTTGTTTTTTTCTCTTCTCTCCTGTACTATTGTGGCATCGCATGACTTGTCGCCGATTCATTATTCATACTTAAGGCATTATTAGGCTATTGTATGCAGCACAAAATGGGATCATTAGGTCTGAATATGAGAAATGTGAAAAATGGAAATATCTGGGAAAAATAGTGAGGAAGGAAACCCCCAAAACCTGCCAGACTATTAGCAGATAAAGAATGGTAATTTCCCCCTGGTGTAATTAGGATTAGCATAATTTGACAGTGAATGCATGAATGATGCATGAGTGATTGATATGTTGATACATGAGCTGTAATGAGTCTCTTATCTGCACTTCTACGCGTAAGACGTTTTTTTTTTTTTTTTTTTGTAATAGCTTAGAGGTGACGTCCGGATCTGCGTGAATACACACAAGCCCTCCGTCGGGGGCCTTGTGTGTATTCACATAGGAATATCTAAACAAACAGAAACTCACTGTCACTATTCATATTGTCATGTAGAGTGACAATATGAACAGATGGTCTCACACACACACACATACATCACACACATGAAATGTGCATGTATGTAGGCACGAATATCCAAATACATTAAAGAAACATTTAAAACGACAGTTATCGTATATAGTACATATACATAAACAAGACACAGACAAACACACACACACACACACACACACACACACACACTATATCAATCATATAAAGACAAAGCACAATGATACCATTATGTACTTCATATATGAATTTGCGTATGAGTATGAACACATACAGGAGGATGCAAAATAATAATGCGCACAGACACAAATGATAGAGACAAAGCACAATGATACCATTATGTACTTCATATATGAATTTGCGTATGAGTATGAACACATACAGGAGGATGCAAAATAATAATGCACACAGACAGACAGACAGACAGACAGACAGCCACAAAGTGAGAAGGTACATGAGGCAGGCTCAGGGGCAGCAGCATCACACACCGCCCTAACTGTGTGAAACTACAGCTTTCATCTTGACAGACTCCCCCTGCCGCCTCCTCCATGTCCCCCCATCTCCACACACGTCCCCACCCCTCCCCTCAGATCCAGACCATGAAGTACAATATGGCAGTTCATGTTCTCTTTGTTCCTGACGCTGCATGACTGTGTGTGTGTGTGTGTGTGTGTGTGTGCGTGTGCGTAGTGCGTGCGAGTGCATGCGTGCGTGCGTGTTTACAGTGGCATAAAAAATAAAAGTCAAGCAGCACACCGAGTTCTGCAATGAGATAAATCTAACCTCGGTTGACAAGTTAGTTGATTTAATATGTAATGTTGACTCTTAATGTTATTTATTAATATATTAAAATTGTGGCAGTCCCTTTACCAGATGATTATTATTATGTCCAGATATATCCATAAAACATATAATTTATTATAATTATTATTTTTCTGTTCTCTCACCATTGTTTGGGTGTTTACCAATCAGAAGTCCACAACACAATTATTTAAAACATCCTGCAATAAACATTTGGAAAATCACAAGTAATGCGTTGGTCATGTCATTAATATCAGTCAATATATCCAAAATAGAGTATGGCAAAAGTACTATGTTGTGTGCCTCCAGTATCAGATTACAGCTGAAGGTACCAAGTACAGGTACCAATGTGTTACTGTTATAAACCAAAACTACAGGAGCTGTCAGAGTGGAGAGTTCAACCCAAAGCACAATGAATACACCCGTTAGAAAAAGTGACACTTTGTTTGCCTCAGCAACAATACAAGCTATGTGTGTGTCAACATGTCCAATTAATAACGCAAACTGTCACGATTGAACTCCAAACAAACGTCAGAGGCGCGTTGACTCAAAGTCTACGTTGTTGTACAATAGTTCATGGTACAGGGTACAGGGCTTTACACTGTACACGGTACGCTGTTTACACAGCCACAATTAATATCTTCTCCCCACTAAAGTTTCACCTTTCTCACACTTCGGATCTGTAAATACATGTGTGCACATGGGTGATATTAGATTTGTTCCATGGATTGCTGCACCAAATCTAATATGAACTATGCAAAATAAATGAATCAACGAATAGCACACTGGAGAGGAGAAACATGAGAAGAATTGTATACACAAGACAGCATTTACTTTCCAGGATGGTGTTTTGTTCGTATTCTGAAAAGGTAGGTACATGTATTTAAAGAGCAAACATATTTATTATGTTTGGTCCCCTCACATATGAAATCATGGAAGGATATGACCACCTTTTCCCCAAAAAAAGTTTAATTCAAAGTCGTTGAGTGTTGAGCCTTTTCTGCTTCTTTTGTTAGCTACATGCCTTATCATGTCTTCTGCCTCTCTGCCGTGTGTAAACTCAAAAGCATATTTAAAAATGACAATCAGTGGTTGATTGGACTGCATATCATCCGCAGATCACATGACCTCCAAACACAATCCCCCCCGCCCCCCCTATAATGTACTCGCCGACACCTAAAGGGATACCGTTATCGCCTCTCGCTCAGCTCTCACTTGGCACAAGTCAAACCTGTGTGTACACACACACACACACACACACACACACACACACACACACACACACAGAAACACACACACACACACACACAATCACAGCTATTATAATAGCTGTGATTGTGTGTGTGTGTGCTTATCTGAATTACACTGTAGTAGTGTGTCTTTTGACACGCTTCATGCACCTTCACTGTGGATCCATATTTGTACACACACCTGGCGTAAATGCACACACACAATCACACACACACACACACACACACACACACACACACACACACACACACACACACACAGACTTCCACAGCCTGGAAACAACTTAAAAAAGGCAGAATTACTGAATACTTCAGAAACATTAAAGACTTGCCCTTCAGTGGCTCCATTTTAAGCGAAAACAACCTTTTCACCCTATTATCCCTGGACTTCAAATGAAGCTCGCTACGTTACATCACTTAGCTTTAATGTTTTCCAGCTACAACCCCGCTTGCCGGGGAAGTTCAAGCGGTTTAAACTGCAGCGGGATGCTCACTGGCACCCTGGCCCTCCTCCATGGTATTGACCCAGTGTAGAGACGCACACACAATCTGCTCTCTCTCTCTCGCTCTCTCCCCACCTTTATGCTCAGTGCCACCCTGGCCCTCTTAGCATGGTATTGACCCAGTGTAGAGACGCACACACACATACACACACACACACACACACACACACACACACACACACACACACACACACACACACACACACACACACACACACACACTAGCACACACACACACACACACTAGCACACAAAAACACCCACACACACACACACACACACACACACACACTCTCTCTCTCCTTCTCCATCTTTATCACTCTTCTTTCTCTCTCCCTCTCTCTCTCTCGCTCTCTCGCTCCACCCCCCCCTCTCTTTCTTCTTCCATTCACCCACTTGAATATAGGTCAGGGTTCTCTTGAAATCACCATCCTGCTGAAAGTTTGATAAGTGCACTCCAGGTGGTAGTGCAGCATTATTAAAAATGCAATTTGGGCTCCTAAATACCCCCCCCCCCCCCCTTCCTTTCTTGTTCTTTGGAAAATAAAGCGGAATAGTCATTTAGGAGAAGAAAGCTTGTAGAAACGAGACGCTATTCAAGTTTGGACTCAAATGAACACCCTATTGATACCCTCTTGTAATCTGGTATTGACCATTTGATTGTATACACTCATGCCTCTATATCCTCTGTGTGAACCCTGCTATTTTGAAACGGGCTTTGTGGTTCTATATGGCGAGACTAAATGATTCAATTTAGCAATGACTACTTCCAACAACCTAAACAAGAAAAAGGGACATTTTCTTTCTCAGCCACAGAAAAGGACAGAAACGCACCTCGTTCCGTGGGCTGAATGACACGATCCATTTCATGACGCCTCTTCATATTCCTGCAATTAAACCCCTGCGCCCGCCCCACCCTAACAGCTGGCCATTAATCAAGGCTGCCGCTCTATTTCTGCCTCGCCACAGGTTATGATTTTCATATTACTTCACGCGCACACACACACACACACACACACACACACACACACACACACACACACACACACACACACACACACACACACACACGTGCACACACACACTTCAAGACACACACACACACACATGCACACACACACTCAAAGACACACACACACATGCACACACACACGCACACACTCACTCAAAGACACACACACACACACACACACATTCAAAGACACACACACACACAGTCGAAGACACACACATCCACACACACACACACACACACTTATACTCAGACACACACACACTAACACTCAGAGACACACACACACACTCACACATACACACACACTTGAAGACACACACACTCATACAAACGTTAAAAAACTGTCTGCAGAAAAATGACTACACATAGGTGTGAGAAATAATTTGTGTGCAGGTGCATGGGTCCGTGCGTGCGAATGTGTCGTCTGTGCGTACGTGTGTCAACATGTCAATCACACGCAGTGGTATCCACAGAGGTGTAACCCCCCCCCCCCATACGATCCCTTTCTAATTAAAATGCTGGATCAGTGGGCACCATTGACTGCTCTTAATCCGCTGCAAAATTTTTAATTAACACCGACGCGACCCCCGTCTCCCATACATTCTGTCACCGGGATCACAATAACTCATAAATCACAGTTGCAGATTTCACTCCCATGCCGCCCAACGCCACCGCCACCGCCACCGCCTCTCTGATGAATTTTCTCGAGAGGGCGGCTCACAGGCTGCTAATGTCAGAGGAAATGAGAGAGAGAGAGTGTGAGAGGGAGAGAGAGAGAGAGAGAGAGAGAGAGAGGGAATAGAAATAGAAAGTAGGAGGAGAGGACTGAGTATGTGTGTGTGTGTGTGTTAGTGTGTGTGTGTGCGAGAGAGTTAAGCAAGATATCAAGGTGTAATAGCTACAGCCCTGGTACGCTGTCAGTCTTTAGAGGATTTGGTAGAGAGGGGGATTAGTGGGGGGGTGGAAGAAATATGGTGATCAGATGAACCAGGTATACAGACGGCATTGTAGAGATTGGGAAGAATAAGGTGATCAGATGAATAGATGTCATGATGCGGCACGCAGGTTTTCTGTCCTTTTTGTCCTATTTTTTTCAAGTACAATATTATAATGAAGTTGACTCACATTTTCCAATGTGTCAATGGTGTTACAAATAACATTTAACAAACTACCTTTCAGGAATAATTGCTACGGGGAATACTGCCAGGCATAGCAGCTCTGTGTTTGTGTGTGTGTGTGTGTGTGTGTGTGTGTGTGTGTGTGTGTGTGTGTGTGTGTGTGTGTGTGTGTGTTTCTGTGTGTGCGTGTGTGTGTCTGTATCTGTTTTCCTTGTGTGTTCTATTATGGTATCTTTTGTATGCGGGTGCATGCCCCTGTCTGTCCATCGGCGTGTGTTTGCAAAATGCAAATGAGCGTCAGCATATCTGCGTGTGAATGTGGGGGTGAAGGTGGGCTGCGCACCGCGGTTTGTTATTGCGAGATCACTCATGCGCGCCCCTAATTAAGATGCATAGCGTCCCCCTATGAACGTCAGCGTTGCTAATTATCAAACAATGTAGTGCTCACTAGATATGAGAACTGGCAGCCTCTGTGGTTGTGTTACCAACCTATTACGTCGACAATTACCAAGTGCCTGTCATTCCCCTTGTTAGTCATCTGCATATTTTATTTTTGTTGTACATATACCTGATTGTCTCTCTCCCTCTTCCTCTCTCTCTCTCTCTCTCTCTCTCTCTCTCTCTCTCTCTCTCTCTCTCTCTCTCTTGCCTTTGTCTCTATGTCCCTCGCCCTATTCCTGCTCCCGCCTTCCAGGATATGGCTTTGTGGATTTTGACAGCCCAGCAGCAGCACAGAAGGCCGTGTCGTCTCTGAAAGCCACCGGGGTGCAGGCCCAAATGGCCAAGGTAAGCAGAAAGACACATGAAATGAACCAATGACGCTTGCACCGCGGACACTGTATCTACTGTAGCACGTCGTGATGTGTGTGTACCTGGTTCAGTCATATGAAATGAACCAGATAATCCAACACGCATATCCGATTGAGGATAAACACATTGGTTTGTTTTATTCCAGCAGTGTTCCACATTCAACAGTATACATTCACTCAATGTGCCGTTTTTTGTCGCCGCGGAAACAGGCGTCTGTCGTTTCTCCCAGTGAGTATCGGGGCTGTGAATGCACTTTTGCCTCAGAGCCAGTGTGGGTATTTATTTATTTATTTTTATACCTGACAGGGTGCCGGGTCACTGGGTGACCACGGCTCCCTCTGTACTTGGTCATGCTCTGTTACCGCCCCCCCACACAGACACACACACACAAACACACACACACACACACACACACAAACACACCCACGCACACACAAAACCACCTTCTCCTTGCCGCTCCAGTGAGCCCGACAGCTCACGGGCCGTGTGTAACGCTTGTAAGACACCCCGCTTACATTTAGTTTCTTTGTCAATGTGTGTGTGTGTGTGTGTGTGTGTGTGTGTGTGTGTTCCTGTTGTGGCCGAAGGGTGCCCTTTGGTCGATTGCTATGGAAGCATATGAGATGAGGCCTTCACCAGTATAACTTGTAGTGTAGAACACAGTGAGACAGACAGCCCCGTCTGTCCTGTGGATATCAGAGATAGCCCGCTGTGGGCGAGAAGAATGCACACATTTAGGTTCGCTCGGCTGTTTGAGTTACGCACAGCCCTACAACAACGGGGAAGTGGGGAGGATTTAAATTCTTCTCACATCTATTGGCAGGACATGGCTGCAGTGTCTAAGGTATATTCTATATTCTCTCTCTCTCTCTCTCTCTCTCTCTCTCTCTCTCTCTCTCTCTCTATATATATATATATATATATATATATATATATATATATATATATTAGTGATGGGCCGTTATCGGCGAGACTCTTATCGGCGATAAAAAAAGTATCGCTGTTAATCTATTGCACCCCCCCCCCCCCCCCCCGTCAACAATCGCGCAACAATATACCTCCGACGGCACCACCCACCCCCACCCCCCCCCCCCCCCCCCCGCTCAACAATCGCGCAGACCTGTTCTCAGTCATTATTTAGGTAGCACACACACATTATGCACGCCTTCGACAGCATTCTAATGAGCCACTTTAATCTAGATTAACCTAGATTAATTTCATGATTACAAATAGATTAATCTAGATTAAATAAATTAATCTATGCCCATCTCTAATATATATATATATATATATATATATATATATATATATATATATATATATATTCTGATGTTGGGTCGCTCAGATTTGTTGAATACAGATAAGGGAGCGCAGCTCTGCGACCGTTAATATTGAAATCACACTTTGCATCGCTCTGCTCTTTTCGCTCAATATTTTCACGAGAGGGCCATTTGTCCCAATACGAAAGAGCTGACCTTTTTACCAATGTTTTTCCAGTCGTCTGTGTGTGTGTGTGTGTGTGTGCACGTGTGTGTGTGTGTGTGTGTGTGGTGTGTGTGTGTCACGGTTTGCGCACATGTGTGCCAGTGCTTACAAAATCGTTTTCTATTAGCATATGTGCATCAGCGGTTATTTTCAAACGCTCGCTATTCAGTGCGCATAAACGGAAAGGCGGGCATTCTCTGCCGCAGCTCTCTTCCTTTATCACACAACTGAGAGGCATTTAGAAGTAATTTGGTTTTATGGACTCTCCTCCCTGCATCTCCTTACCCCCCCCCCCCTCTCTCTCTCTCTCTCTCTCTCTGGTTTCTTTAACTTCCATAAACACCCTCCCTCCTTTCTTTTGTTCTTTCTTTCCGTCAACCTCTCTCCATCCATCTTTTACTATTCATCATGCTACACAGCCAGAGACACACACACACACACTCACACACACACACACACACACATGCACACGTTCACAAAACACGTTTGTATTCACATCCGCCATGTGTTCACCTGCCAAACATCCAAAGAGTGCAATTTATTCCCATCAATAATTAACTGTTGTCTGTGCGGGACATCTGTGTGCCAAGGTGTCTCCACACATGCCTTCACATGAAGCAGAGTGAGACTCACCCCAAAACAAAGTAATAAAGTCGGTCACCAAGCCTCCGTTTGTGCAGGGTTGGTTTTAAAAGTATTAATTAAAAATATTGAAGTCCTTAAAAGGCATTACAAATGTAAATATATTTTGCATAGGTCTTAAATATTATTTTTGTGACATTTTGGAGAGGAAAAATAATAAACCTCAACCCAGTAAATGTCAAATATTTAAGTATTTTATGTGAAATGGGTATGTATTTGCCTCCCGCGGCACAAACTGTGTTGACCACTGCACAGATGCGATAACTTCATGCACGTGCAGGATACTTTTGTTGTCAGACAAATAGCACCGCCATAGTGCTATGTCATATATCTATATCTATATCTATATCTATATCTATATATATATATATATATATATATATATATATAAAATGTCAATACATTTGTACGTATAAAACAATTCCAGGTTGAGGACATTTACCTATACACTGTTGGGCTGGGAAATAGGTATTAAATTGTGTTCTAAGTGGTATTAAAAAGGTATTAAAAGTCTTAAATGGAGCTGGTTGAAACCTGCGGATACCCTGTTGTGAAAAACCATCAAGTAGTCCAAGTACCGCTGAAACACTTCCATCGTTTTACCCGCTGTCGCTGAGGAAGAGCGGGAAAGAGGAACAAGAGAGAGACTGGCGAGAAGGGCGAGGAGAAGGAAGATGAAACGCTGCCGTGCCTTTTGTCTTGCCCTCCCCCCTGGGGGAGTGGTGACAGCGAGAGACGGAGGAGAGGAGCCATAATTAAGACACCTAAAGGACACCCCCCGCCCCCCCCCCCTCCTCCTCAACTCAAATCTCAGACTGTGTAATGTATGTATGGTTGTGTGTGCATGTGTCTGTGTGTGTGTGTGCCTGTGTGTGTCTTTATGTGTGTGTTTGTGAGAGAGTATTTTGTATGCGTGTGTGTGTGTCTGTCTTCATGTGTGTGTGTGTGTGTGTGTGTGTGTGTGTGTTATTTTGTGTGTGTGTGCGTGTCTATCTCTTCATGCATGTGTCTGTGTGTGTCTATGTGTGCACATGCTACCAGTCGATGCCTGCTACATCCTCCTCCTCCTCCTCCCCCTCCTCCATGTCATTTGGTACAGCCGGCTCTCATGAGCCGCGGAGGCTGACATGAACAGGAGATGGAATGATAACAGGTAAACGCCTCCTCCCCGCCCGCCGGCCCCGGATCTTTTCCTTCAACACACGCCAAGCCTGTCAAGCGGAAGCCCCCCCTCCCATCACTCCCCTTTCTCCCTCTATCTCCCTCTCTCTCCCTCTCTCTCTCTCTGGTCTGCCATTTTCCCCTTGAGCCAATCACACTGAATTATGGGAAGGGCGCCCTGGATAGTGGTGTCTGTGTCGGAGAGGCGATCCCACCCGACAGCTGCTTGCCTTCAGACAACAACCAGTCTTTATGGAAATCATCTGTCCCTATGCTGCACGCCCGGTAACAGCGCTCAACCAAAACAACGCTGTCGTCTTCGCCTTCCTCTTTGTCTTCCTCTTCATCTTCCTCTTCTGCTTCTTCTATTGTCGTCTCTGTTTTGTGGTGTTGTTTTCTTCCCTTATTTCCTTATTTCCTTTCCAACACATTTACGTCAAGTCAATTCATTTATTTATTTGAAGAGCGCACAAGCAAACGGCTTATGTAAATTTCCTTTACCTGTGTTGCTTGTGGATATAACTCTATAGTTAATTCTTTGATGAAGGCATGCACGCTCACAGAGAACAGTAATAAATGCTCTATGATTTGTTGTTAATTGTTTATTTTGGTAAATAAATCATGCGCCAATTGCTTGATTTACTACTCTAGCTCCAACCATACGCAGAGAGAGAGAGAGAGCATGTGACATTATGTTTGAGCGTTGTTCTGGAATCCACAGACAACTTGAAAGAGTAATTGAAATTGAGAAAGTCAATTACATATAATGTATTGGGTGTCACGTTCTCTGTATCAATTAATTATTCATAATTAATTACCAGTTTGTTAGGAGTTAACTAGGATACCTTGAGCGCGTCACTGGAATAACGGCTAAATAGAGGTCCATCACCCCCCCCCCCCCCCCCCCCCCCCCCGGCAGCAGACTGAACCCTTTAACCCACCGCTTCCAAGCCGCCCTAGCCACCTCTGTAGAACCGCTTCAATGTCATAATAAATAGCTAAGTAAGTGTCATTTAAAGTAAGCCTCTGTGTGTAAGTATCGGTAACTAGAATTGTTCCATTGGCACGCCTTGGTGTACGCATAGCGCTCTCTCTCTCTCTCTCTCTCTCTCTCTCTCTCTCTCTCTCTCTCTCTCTCTCTCTCTCTCTCTCTCTAATCCACCATTGCCCTTGTTCCGCCGTCCAATATTTACACGGTGCTGCTGGCGTTGGCTCCGGCTGGGCCCCAAACACTTTGCCCTTCACGTGTCGCTCACATCACGAAAGGGTGCGCCACGCTGAAAGTGTCATTAAAGGACTTTCTCCTTTTCAAGTGCGATATGCAAATGTTTACGATGCACACCACTTCGCATCGGCCCGTCAACCAGTAGTGATTTGTTAACCCTCTCTTTCTTTATATCCTCCTCTCGTACGTCCTGTTTTTTTTCTTTTCTCTTTCTTTCACTCTCTCTCTCTCTCTCTCTCTCTCTCTCTCTCTCTCTCTCTCTCTCTCTCTCTCTATCACTTCCATTCATACTCACTTTCCCCTTCCAGCATCCCCCTCTTCCTCCCCCCGCCCCCCCACCAACCCACACTTAAATTTTGCCTCCCTCGTCTTCCAACTCTCCTTGGTTTTTTTTTTTCCCCTCTAGAGGAGGAACATTTTCCCCGTCAATAACACCATTTATATTCATACAACAATAAGCAGGTACCATCCACCACGACCCCCAGCCCCCCCCCCCCCCCCCTCACCGTGCCCTCCATCACTACCGTTATTAAAGGTGACTCCGTTGTCGTCATCCCCTCCGTCTCCCCATATCCATCCAATGGACTGGCTCCACCTGTGGGGTCGTTTCCTCAACGGTGTGCCTCAACACCCACACCCTCCCCCCACCAGGCGCTGTAAGGCTGGAGTGTGAGAGAGAGGGAGAGAGTCAGAGGTGCTGTGTTGTCCCGCCAGGAGCCGGTCGGGGTAATTAGAGAGAAATCCTTGGGGGTACGCAGGTGCTCACTCAGCAAGCTCAAGTCACCTCTTGGTTTCCTTCAGATACCAATCCTCCCATCTCCTGCTATCTCTCCATCCTCTGAAGAAAAAGAGGCATATGGTTTTAGACTCCGCTGTAGCAATTAGCAGCGGCTTCAAGTGGATCTCTGGTCTCTTGTTTGCCAGCTGTCGACGCCGGCGACAACGCTGTCTTTTGTGTTTTTCCTCTTGTTTTTCTTCTTATTCTTCCGATTGAATGGTTCAGTCAGCAGCGCTCCATGTTTTAAATGAACGTATGTGCGTGTGTGTGTGTGTGTGAAGTGCAAGGCAGCGTGTCAGTGTATTGTGTACACCCTTCACTCCGCCTTTGTTATCACATATTGTCTGATGCCTGTATAGCTAATGTATTCTTCCTCAGAGGTGACAGAGTGGATCTCTGACACTGTAGAGCACAGCAGCTCGTTCCTGTGTTACCGTTGCCTATCTTTATTCTTTATCTTCGAAAATACGCTCTCATATTCTTCTGCCGTGCAGTAATCTTCAGACGATAACAAACTTGGCAGGTTGACGTATTTCGTTCCCTTTTCGATGGATTTTGTAGGGGTTTTTTTTTGCCGGTGCCCGCAGGCAGTTTAGGTGTACGTTTGTATCGGTTTTGGTCTCTTTCTGATTTTTTTAGATGGAATTGTAACGTTACAATGGCTCTCTGTGGGTGGAGCAGTTTGCGTAACTTTGTTGTCGTTTCCCTCAACATGTGTGCGTCATTTAAACAAAATGCAAAACAAGGAAGAAACACAGAAGAAGCGCTTATACGCACATTTCACGTGTGTATAAGCTAGGTGCTGCGCCTCTCCTGCTCCCCTCCCCTCCTCTCACTCTTACACTAGCAGAAGTGATACTTTTTGAAGGGCAAAGCCGGTGAGAACGAGACGAGGAGGCCATCTGACAAACTCCGGCTCCTGGGCCCGGGCGTCGGGCTACCACTGTCTTTGCCGTCTAATTACGCTTCAATCATGCGCGCCAGCGCCGCGTGCGGTAAATTATTTTGCCGAGCCGCGCGGAGACGTGCCGAGACGAGAGAGAGGGGCGAGAGAGAGAGATGAATATAGAGAGACAGAATGGGAGGGAAAGCAGTGGAGAGAGAAAGGGACGGGGGGGGGTAGAGATGGAAAGATGGCGACAGGAGGAGATGAGCGGGGGTGGGGGGGGTGGGGGAGGACAGCACAAGTAATCAGAGTAAGTGATAGAGAGAGAAAAAATGAGAGAAGGTAAGAGGGAGGGATGAAAAAGGAGAGGAAAGAGAAAGATGGAGGGGTCTGCCAGCCATGGTGTTATGTCTGACAGCCACTGCAGCGGGAGACAGGCCAGCACTAATGAACAAAGTTAACAACTTAGAGCGGGAGAGAGGGAGAAGCAGCATGATGTGAAATGGACATGATCAGCAAGGCTAATCCGGCGGCCATTATTTCTCAGGGCATTCTCTAGCTGCTGTCAGTCTGTTGCCTTGCTTCGTTTCCCCAAGGTACAGAAAAAGTGCACGTGATTTTTGTTTTTTTTGTCATGACAATCACAAAAGGTCTGTTATTAGGAGCTTCCTCCATTTTGAATCAAGCTGAAAAGAGGAATTTAATCAAAACAGAATTGGTGAATCCATTATAATCCATGCAGTTTTTAATAATTATTTTCTTTTGTTATTTTCATGTTTTATATGTGAACTACCATTTACCGCCAATACAAACAGTTACCATTGTGTGTGTGTGTGTGTGTGTGTGTGTGTGTGTGTGTGTGTGTTGGCTGTTCTCCCGATCTGCCGCGCAATGACCTTGTGTGGAAAAACTGTTTGCCGGAGAAACTCTAGCAAAGGCCCCTGCATTCTGAATGCGCTCAATATGCCGTTGTGCACACTTTGATGCCAACATAAAATGGGGCCTTTTTTTGTGTGCGGGCCCGGTAATGGCCACAGTGTGCAGTTATTAGAATCTCTTTGATGTGGCAACTGTGTGGCGGTCCACTTGCTGTCCCTGTCAATTGATGTGGCTCCATTAGCAGGCCCACGGAGAGGACGTTCAAAGGAGACACCCACCCACACAGACACACACACCTATAAACAAACACGCGCGCACACACACACACACACACACACACACACATGCATGTACACACATGCATATACACAAACAAACACACACACACACACGCATAAACACACACACACACACACACACAAACACATATACACATGCATATACACATACACACACACACACACACATGCATGTACACACATATACACAAACAAACACACACACACGCATAAACACACACACACACACACAAACACATATACACACACACACACACACACACCAGGTGAAGCGCTTTGCATTCATTTGCTCAGCTGGCTCGGAGAGAAGACAATTTTTGAATAGGTGTGAATATTGTGGAAATATGCCGGTGGTTGGAGTTCAGTTCAAAGGAAGGCGCTCGCCACGAATCTCCGTTGGCT
The DNA here is from genome assembly GCA_030340625.1 of Merluccius polli. NCBI lineage: Eukaryota > Metazoa > Chordata > Actinopteri > Gadiformes > Merlucciidae > Merluccius > Merluccius polli. The sequence goes on from JAOPHQ010000674.1 coordinate 39,754, forward strand.
CCTTGATCGGCCCTGTGTTCAAATTGTATTTATTTAGCCGATGATCTTCAGTTGTGTTTACCGCTGTAAGATGTTTCAATAAAAACAAGGTCTCCTGTGGTAGCCAGTTCTGCAATAAAGTTATTGCAAACAACACAGTGTAAGATATAGGTAAGATAGGTATGTTGAGTAGTAAGTAGTTAGGCAAGTAGTTGATAGGATACAAAAATATTCTGAAATATGATATCATGGAGAGGAAACCGAGACGTTACTGTAATATTGTCTGACCTGGAGTGCACTGTGAGGTGTTTACCTCCTCAAGGCCACAGGCCTCTTCATGCACACGCTTGAACTCAACAGGAGCAATGTGATAGCTATCAAACGCTGGCAGCATCTGCATCTCCACGTTAATTAGCACCACGTTAGCGGCTAGCATAGCACAACACCACAACACAAAGGAATTCCGTCTCTCTTTCTTTTTTTTGTTACTAATTCAGGAAACGCTTGTTTTACAGTAACATGTTTCTTACAGGCATTTCAATGTTGGCTTGTTGACAATGTTGACGTTGAAAAAAACAGGTATTTTTGAGCAAGGGACTTGAACCCACAACTGCTCAAGAATGTCTATGAATGTGTTTGTTTATCCTTATTTGATGTTTGTTTATCCTTATTGAAAACTGCCCAAAGAGCACAGCTGCATAGAAATAGCTAGTACTATTTCTCAATAACCTAACCAGGAAACATAAGCCTGACGCCAGTAGCAACAAATCGAATTAGGGCAACAAACCACTAATGATGAATGAATGACACGTCTGCCCTGGGTCCAAACCACACGCAAGTAAACAAATGTCACTGTATTTAAACACGGACTAGATGCAGTAATGTGATTAGTGTAGAAGCGTCGCTTTCTATGTTCAATGTTAAAGATCTGCTGTACATCTGTCTGCCTGCCTGCCTTTCTGCCTGCCTGTCTGTCTGTCTGTCTGTCTGTCTTTCTGCGTGACTTCGACACCACTCTTCACCGGCTCCAATGGCTTGTTAGGAAAAACAGCTAATCTAATTCTCATCTCCGGACTGCGTGTACTTGCCATTTGAAACCGGCTCTCCGCTAATCCATCGCTAATGCTTATACATATAGCTCACTATAATGTCAAGAGATGGCCCTATACCTGGATGGCCCTCTGTGACCTACTGTCTGTTCCTGAATGTGCTGATGATGGGATAAAGGCAAAGTATGAGTAATAAAAACTACAGGCAGATTTTTACCCCTGTACTTATTTCGTAGTCAGGCAACGCAACAATGCTGATACCCGCAAAAAAAAAAAAGTCCTAGTTTCCTAGCAACAAAAAAAGTTTATGAAATTCAGGCCACCACAGCACTGCCCGGTCCACCGTGCCCAGTGGGATGGGTGCCCTTATGTTTCACTGCCATAACTCTTTGTATTAAGTTAAGCTTCCATGTGCAGGTAGTGGCATCGCCTCCGCCTACCCACCCACCTACGCACCCACCTACGTACCCACCTCCACACTTCCCTTTCTCGCTCAAACCATGAACCACCATTTAATTGTTTCTCTCTCTCTCTCTCTCTCTCTCTCTCTCTCTCTCTCTCTCCGTTCTCCACCACTCTCTCTTTCACCAGTGCCCTCCTACTCGCTTTAATGAATTTTCCAGCCGTGCCATGTTAAATTACACTGACGGCTTCCATTTCCACACGCCTCCATCAGACTGGAGCCTGCAGTGTGTGTACGCGTGTGTACGCGTGTGTACACGTGTGTGTGTGTGTGTGTGTGTGTGTGTGTGTGTGTGTGTGTGTGTGTGAGCACATCAGGGCAGAGCAGAGGGGAGTACAGTCGAGGTTAAGCAGGGCAAGGAGGGAGCGGTGGGTTGAGGTGGAGTGGGGGGGTGTCAGAGGACTGCGGCCCCAGTAGTGACAGCTGATGACGAACCAATGGTCTGACACCAACATGGTCTTTCATCCTGCCTAATGAGAGGAGAGAGAGAGAGAGAGAACCTGGTGTGCCTGTTATCCTCTTCCACTCACTGTCACTGCCCCCTATCACACATCTTGAGTGTGCGTGTGTGTGTGTGTATGTGTGTGTGTGTGTGTGGGGGGGTGGTCAGTAATGGAGGGAGGCTAAAATTTGAGTTTATATGAATCAATTCTGAGGCTTGAACAAAGTTAGTTTACTAACTTTAGGCTATAGATGAACTAAGTTTTTATTCCTTAGTTTGCCTCTATACTACCTTATAAACAGTAACTCCATTATAATTTGGATGCCACAATGTTGAAATAGATATTGGCCATCCAGGCTAAAATTGGTTGGTTGAGCTTAGATGTCTTTTAGAAATAAAATGTCACCAGGCAACTGTTCTAACTTTATACTGTTCATTAAAAATAAATGGATCATAATGTGACTGGCCAACACAATAGAACCAAAGGTCCTGCAGTGAAACAGGGATATCAGTCCATCCTCCTAATTAGGTGTGAGCTTTAGCTGCAAAACTCCTATTGTCTATCACAGTGATTATATTTATTTTCATTATTATCATTCTTCCAAAACTTCCCTACTCATCTCCACCTTCATATGTATTGCTAGAACAATAATTCACACTTTATATACGACCTTACTATCCCAGCTTTTATGGAAAAAAACTTTTATATGTTTTCGACTTCTTAAAGATACTACGACCAGTGATATACAATGCACCCCAGGTCCTATTTAACCATTGTGTGTAGTATTTCACTTTGCCACGGCTAAATTGATTTCTGTAGATGCTACTACGTGACAAGGAAACATTTCTGCAGTAGTAACCCAGCCGATAGTCTGTTCTGGCAGTGGGGAGCCCAGATCTAGGTTTCGACATGCAGCCTGGAGCAGTTGGGCAGAGATTCATTCTTTTTTTTTTGCTCTTTGAGCTTAAACTTGCTAGCCTCAGCGATAGCTGCACATGTTCACCAAAGTATTGGCTACAACTCTGTGAAAGGTTTCTTTTTTCCGGTTTGGGACTTTGAGTTTTTCCCCAAAAGCGAGGGGTACAGCATCGAAATCCAGCACCGAAAAACTGCCATTAAGTGTTCTAGATGCACCACTGGCTAAGCTAAAGTTACCAGAAGCGAGCTCAGCCGCTACTTACATTAGTGTTGCCAGGCTAGCTCTCCCAGCCGAGTCACCAGCTCTCTAATCCCATGGCCGTTGGACGGTCAAAATTTGTCCGGTGTTGCATATTGTATCATTGTATACTTCCAAATGTCTAGCTAGCTTTCACAATTAATAAAAAAGCCAGTTATACATATCGTTATGAAGCATTTGATTAATTTATTCAATGTATAAATGTACAATTTACAGAATGTTGCCGCCTGATGTTGAGAGTGGGTAGCGAAAGTCATTGGTAACAAAGAAAAATAGCACACTGGAGCAGATTGCGAGAAGCCTGACACGACAGCCAGTAACAAATTGCAAATAAGGATAAAGTACAATATTACATATCTGATAGCGGAACAATAAACCCTGGAATGAATAGGAAAGCGACTTTGTGATACTTTTTTCCAGCTAGTACCGTCGAGTGTTATACATACATCAACATCAACCGCTGCCGAGACGGAGCTCCACACAGCCACACACACCGTGGCGTTGTACTATAAGTGTCCGAGAAGCTTATCCCAATGGCGCGGACATCAACATCAACCATGCACAAACTCCACACACCGCCCCGATGATGTCGCTTCATCGTGACGTCGAAAGGACACCTTCGAGGCACTTTTTCGTCACGAAAGTAGTAGAGTAGAACGTAGAAGAGACTGGTGAAAACTTGGGAACTGCTTTCTCCAAATGATGGTGTTATTTTAGTAACAGTGACAAAATGGCATATACTGTATTACTATGTTGAAGATCATATTAGATTTTGGATTCACTGATACTTTAAATAATTAAGTATTTAAAATTGTAAACTATTAAACTCCCAGATAAACACACATGGGATTTGTCTCTGTGTTCTAGAATTGTTAGTGTACAAAATATGAACTATCAAGATATATTAACATTCAACGTCATTACTCCCACAATATTTAGACATATTATACATCAAAATGTTGATTGCTGATCTCAATTTTTTAAGCAATGGTGTTTACAAGAGATAACTTTAAATGTTCTCCAGTTACACGCACATTGAAATCTAAAAATCAGTTTATAACTAAACAGCTGTTTAAAAAACAACACAATTATCTTACTAGACTCCCAAACTCCCAAACATCCATACTCAACTCCTCCTTCATACTTTTTAACACAACAATAATTCAAACTTGACTTACTACCTTACTATCCAAACTTCTATACAATGACTTAAAACGTATACAAGTCTAGAGTCTAACAAGTCTAACACTAAATTATTAGACACCCTAGCAACCACCTGAAACACCATAGCAACCACCAAGAACCCACCCAGAACACCACAGCAGCCATCCAGAACACCCTAGCAGCTTCCTATAACACCATATAATTATCTATAACACCTTAGCAACCACCCAGAATACCCTAGCAACCACCCAGAACAAACTGACAACCACCAAAAACACCATAGAAAACCACATAGAACACCATACAAACCACCAGAACATCCTAGATACCAACTAGAACACCCTAGCAACCACATAGAACACCATATAAACCACATAGAACACCGTAACAACCACCCAGAACACCCTGGCAATCATACAGAACACCCTGGCAACCACCTAGAATACCCTAACAACACACATTACACCCTAGCAACCACCTAGAATACCATAGAAACCACCTAGAATACCCTACCTACCACCCAGAACACCATAGCAAACCAACAAGAACACCCTAGCAACCATCCAAAACACCCAAGAATCAACATATAACATCCTAGTAGCTGCCATAAAACTACAGCACTACTTCACCTCACTCTACTAATGCACATTTCCAATATACTAGGTACTAAAAACATTATTTTCAGCAAGCTGCAAACCACAATTTCTTCTGAAATTGTACTTTTTCTAGTTCCAATCTAATTACTTCAGATTTTTTTAAACCATCCCTGGGGGCTTGTGGCCACAGAGCGTCCTTGAGAAATGCAAGACACATCATCTTTTTCAGCTATACGGTCCCTAATTGAGTTGCTCTCTGCAAGGCCATGCATAGCCTCACCGTCCCTTTGTAGTGGATGAAAGTGAGATTTAAAGAGCAGAGGAAGATGGGGAACGAGGAGGAGAAGAAGGGGGGGGGGGGCTTGTAGAGGGCAAGAGGTCTCCTTCAGTCATGCTGGTTTCACTCTCTTAAGTCCGTTTGGTGGGCGAGAGACAGTAGTCAGCAGTTCAGAGAGAGAGACAGTAGGAAGAGAATGAGAGACAGAAAAGGAGAGAGGGAAAGAGAGAGCTACGAGAGAGGATGAGAGAGAGAGAGAGAGAGAGAGAGAGAGAGCGAGAGAGAATAGTGCGGTCATAAAGGTAGATGGAATAGTGTATAGGAGGCTTAGCTCTCTCAGTGGGGCGATGTTAGAGGGCAGGGTCTCTTCCTGGGCGTTTTACCTGCACAAACACAGTCAGCACATCCTCATAAACACACACTCTCTCGCTCCCTTTAGCCGCTGCTCTACGGCACACTGTAGAATTCCTCATAAAAGACCACTTTTTACTGATCCGTTTACAGACTCGGGAATGGGTTCTTCAAGGCCTGTGTGTTATTTCACACTCTCTCCCTTTCTGTATCTATATTTATATTGACCTTAGATGTTATCAAACACACAAGTCATTTGATATGACATACATAGATTTATATGTGATTCCTGGTGCTATTTACCTTACCCTAGACACACACGCGCACACAGACACACACGCGCACACGCACATGCACACACGTACACACGTATACCCGTGCTTTCTGCACAGTGACAATATTTTGTCTTTGATTGTGTGTCTGTGTCTGTGTGTGTTTTGTGTGTTGGGGCTCAGTGTGTGTCAGCCCTCTTTGTGCGTCAGCCCTCGTTATATTATTTCATCTTTGTTATGTCTGCCTCCCGTCGCCGCCGCGGCACGCCACGCTACAACATTATGTTTACGTTTATTTGCTAACCAGTAATGTTTGAAGTATGAGCAAAATCACTCCCTCTTTTTTTCCTTTATGTATTTGTTTTGGGTTTGTTTGATTTTTGTGCCTTTTTTCGTTGCCTTTTTATGTGTGTTTGTGTGTGGGCCTGTGTGTGTGTGCGCGCACGCGTATGTGTGTGTTTGTGCGTGTGTGTGTGTGTGTGTTATCGCGATGCCGTTGCTGTGTTTTGTAAGGTCCGAGCGCTGCGTTATCTACGTTATCAGTTGGGTTTTTATCTCCTGATAGCATGTTGCCCTCATGTTATCGGATGTTACGATCAAGGTTGCCGACGCTTTCTTCCCATCTTGATGATCTTTAGAAATAAAAAAAACAACAACAACACCCCCCCCCAACCCCCCCACAACCAAACTGTTTACGGGTTGTGAAGATGCTGGGGGTGGGCAGGGGCCCGACTGTGGCACTTGAGGAGGGGCTCAGACTCTCTTCATGTGCCCTTGGAAGTCTGTATGTGCCATGTGCACAACGTTTCATCTTCAAGCCCTGTGCATAATATGCATTTACATTCATTTGCATGTGTGCATGCAGACTTTGTAGATTTGTCTCGGAAAGTTTACATTTCATATGTGCTTTTACTTATCCCTGTTTTTTTTTTTAATGGTTGACTTTGATTGAGCCCCCACACACACACACACACACACACACTTTGATTCCGCCCGCACTCGTGCCTCTGACATTACACGCATGCCTTTGTCTACAAGGGTGTGTGTGTGTGTGTGTGTGCTCGTCGTGTTGCCATGTTTGATACAGAGCTGGGATTGATGCACACCAGATGGTTTCTTCCCTTTTCACCGAAGCGACGTCTCGGGACAGCCGAGAGAAACGCTGTTGAGGGAGGGCTGAGAGATGGATAGAAGAAGAGAGCGAGAGAAGAAATGTCAAGGAAGCAGAGAGATTAAGTTGGTGGAGGGGGTATCTGTCTGCGTTCTTCTTTGCCTCACTTTATCTCCCTCTCTGAGGATCTGATATGGATGTAAATACCACATGCATACTGTACACACACACAAATATACACACACACACACACACACACACACACACAAACACACACATATTGTTTACACACACACACTCACACACATACTGTGTACAAACACACTCGTACACACACACACTGTACATACACACTGTACACAGGCGCACACACACACACACACTGTACACACCACACCAGGGGTCGCGTTAACCGAATATTTTCCGTCGTTGACCGTTAGTTTAACGGTGACGGAAAAATCTGAGGGCCGTCCGTCATTTTGACAGATTGCATTTCACACTCTGACCACTTGGTGGCGATGAGCATATTAATTGGCTCTTGTAGAAGAAGAAAAGTAGAAAAGAAGAAAGAAACAACAAACCCACTTGAAACATTTGATTACACGCAAGCGGGCACGCGAGGAACCTAGAAGCCCCACTATACGCGAATTATCCGCGCACCGCCTTGAAAACTTGTTCGCATGGGGGCGTGTTGACTAGTGGATCAACTGGCTCCCGCGTGTTGACTAGTGGATCAACTAGCTCCCGCGTGTTGACTAGTGGACCAACTAGCCCCCGCGTGTTGACTAGTGGATCAACTAGCTCCCGCGTGTTGACTAGTGGACCAACTAGCTCCCGCGTGTTGACTAGTGGATCAACTAGCTCC
>JAOPHQ010000674.1:52500-65841 GCA_030340625.1 Merluccius polli
TTTAACTTTTTACAGTCCTGTAGCACACATCCCCGTTCTCTAGTCATCATATTATTATTATTTTTTCTAATTTTCAAAATATATGAATTCTAATTTTATCTCTGACTAGCTAAAGCCATTTCACCAACACACACGTCCTACTGAAGCAAACCACTCTAACCGGTTGAAGCATGGAACAGGTGTTAGCACTGCGCAGCTCTGCGGCTAATGAACATACAGTACACCGCAGCAGCATCCTCTGCTCTCTCCGCGGTGTCATCAAGCTTCTCACGTGAAGACGACCTCGGCTCGTCAAGCCATATGGTTTCCCGCTCCCGTTCCAACCCGGCGAGCTGCGAACGAGGCGAGTACAAGTGAATTAGGGTGTCACTCAGGAATCTGAAGAAATAAACGGCTAGTGTTGCTTCATCTTTTTCCAATTTGCTTGTTTTCTTAATTGATTTATACCTTTGCAAGATTGATTATGTTTTGTTTGTTGTTGCTTTTCCCTTTTAAAAAAACCTGTGTATTTTATCGTTGCCCACGCCTCCTGCAGCCCATGTTGTATGTAAGGTACTACTAATTAGGTGCTACACAACAGATGTATTGGTATATTTAAAAGCCATTTGCGAGGCTCCGTGCTTTGTATCCGCAAAGTGCTGCCACGCGCGCCCACCCCTGTTCCACAGATGGGACATCAATTAGAAACATGCTAACGGTAGCTTTACAGGGATGTGCCGTTTGATGTGTGTGTGTGTGTGTGTGTGTGTGTGCACATGTGTGTGTGCATGTGACTGTTTACAGGCTGCGGTGAGCACATACAAGTGTCCTATGTCAGATTTTTAATCACCTTGGGTCCAAGCTATGGTGGGGGAGGTGGTGGTGGGGTGTCTCATGCTTGTACTGTTTAGTGTAGGCTCAAGGAGAGAGAGCGACAGAGCCAGGGAGTGTGTGAGAGAGAGAGAGGAAGAATTCAGACAGCACCCACCACCCGCCCACCCTAACCACTCTTTTCCATTTCTGTCTCTCTTCTGCTCCTCTCCTTGCTCCCTGCAAGGAGTATGTTTAATACATAAGGGTCTAATCGCTATTGCAGCTGTGCCCTCTTCATCTCTCTCTCTCTCTCTCTCTCTCTCTCTCTCTCTCTCTCTCTCTCTCTCTCTCTCTTTGTCGGTCTCTGTCTCTCTGTCTGTCTCTGTCTCTCTCGCACTCTCTGTGAAGTGAAGAATGGGCCATTTTAATAGACCTCTCTTGCAGGGTCTTCACATCCCCTCTCTTGTATTCCTCACTATGTATTTTTCATCACCTTCTCTCTTTTTTCTTTCTGTCACACAGAATATTAGCTTCCACCAGAAAAAGAGAACACAGAATCGATCTCATAGTGATAGAGAGAGAGAGTGGGGAGGAGGTAGTCCCCACCCCCCAACTACACACAGGGTCAACGGTATAGTCTCACAAATCAGTTTTTAGAGGAACACATCTACACATCTTTCATTTGCTTTCGCTTCAAATGTATTGCGACCGGTCATGTTGCTGGGGGCGGGGATCTGTAGACGCACGTTACACGAACTGGGTCTCTACTGGAAACAACCTGACTGCCGGAACCACAACAAACGTGATATGACTGACCATTAATCTGAGATCCAGAAGGAGACTGATAACTAAAACCACAGCATCGTATTCCCATTGTGGCCAACAGCGAACGCAAACTCGGCCAGCACCGGTAAACTGAACTTTTCCCGTAGCCGGTGGGAAGACAAGCTAAAACGTCCTGTCCGGACACCAACGTCCTTAGACAAAGTGTCTGTAAAGGTTTGAAATCAAACCTGTGTAGTAGACCGGCAACTGTAGAAATACATTTGTTAAAATCGTCTTCAGAAACCTCCATCTTGCCACTCGCGTGAATGAGCTGACCTTCAGAAGAATATATCCTTAACAAAACAGGAAAAACTGCGTGAGGCCGCCCCTCGCACTTTCTGGTTTCCAGCCCAGGCGCTGTGCGGTCGCCCCCCCCAGAACTTCGTCTACAGCGTCGTTGTCCAACTTCTGGATCCGAGATTACCAGCGTACACATCTCTCTCCCTGCTCTCCTTTTTTTCTCTCGCTGCTCGTGTTTTTTCTATCGGAGGGTAGCATTCAGATTTGAATGACGGCCGGCTCGTCTGCGATGGTGCAGCTCACCTCGGGGCTAAATCATCAAGAGGAGCCCCCCCTGTCCTCCACCCCCCCCGCCCCCCCGCCCCTCTGTTTGCTGCCGCCGCCCCCCCGCCACCTGCTCTTTTCCTCCAGGTATTAATGGATGCAAATGGAGCCGAGTGCGGGGGATAGGAGCTGACATTCATGGCTCTGATTAGAACACGCTGGGCCCCAACACTTTGTAATTGATTGCGGCCGCGGACGACACACAGTCGCCGCTCCAATAAGGCCCACATCTCTCTCTCTCGAAATCCTATTAGTCTGTCCGCCCCGGTGTGTGTGCTCGTGTGTGTGTGTGTGTGGGGGGGTGTGTGTGTGTGAGATGGTGTAGTTGTCCGCTTCTATCTGTGTGTGTTTGTGTGTTTGTGTGTATGTGTGCGTGAGCATATGTGTGTGTGTGTGTGGGTGTGTGTGTGCAGGCTTGCAACCTTTACTATCACTCACTCACACACACAAACACACACACACACACACACACACACACACACACACATAAGCACATCAAAAGAGCCCATTTCTGCACATAGGATAAACATGCACATAATCACACAGGTGCTTAAGCCTGGTTGCGAACGCACATCACACAGCACATGCCCATATCCATGTTTTGCATATCATTTGAATGCAAAGTGTTTATGAGTATTATTATTATATATATATATATATATTTTTTTTTTTTAAGTGCGTGCTTGATTTGATTCTCAAGGCCAAGGTTCCTTTGCGAGGGAAGACAGGACCGCGGCGCGACAGCCAGCTTTGTTTATCTATCGCGCCGGCAGGATCGATGGGGAGAGGTCGCGACCCCTGTGAACGTGTGAGTTAATCCCAGGAACGGCTTCCCGGGGGGGTCATGGGGTGGGTGGGCGGGGCTGATGCAGCGACGGTAGCACAGCAGGTCAAGGTGTCACCTTGGAGGAGGGACCAAGCGGGGTGGGGGGGGACAAGGTCATGCAGGGAGGGAGGGGGGTGGAGTGGGCAGAGGGATCAGCGATGAAAGAAAGAGATTTTTTGGCGAGAGAGAGAGAGAAAAGAGAGCGAGACAAAGGGGAAGCTGGAGGTCATGTATGTGGAGAAACATGATGAAAACAGTTCAATGTTAAACAACAGGAGAGCAATAAAGAGGAGAAAAAAAGAAGTGAGAGTAGAAAGATGCTGAGTAGTGTGTCCTCTTTTGTTGTCGTGTGCCTGCATGTGCGTGTGTGTGTGTGGGGGGGGGGAGTATTGGAAGGTGTTGTATAGCAATTAGCAATGTTCGCCAGGGAGGCTCTCGTCATGGAGGGCCCATTAAACACATAGCCACGGTTCCGCTGACTTGCACGCCTCATACTCTAAACACACACACACACACAAAATGACCTTCCATGCAGCCACACACATTCTGATACTGTCACACGTATGCATAGACACAATAACCCAATAATAACACAAACAATAAAACACATTTTAATTACAGTTCAAAACATAAAATCATCATAAACCATTTGATGCACCTTACCAAATTATAGCTTTAAGGTAAGTTGCATCTGTAGACATGTCAAATTTAGCTATAAACAGATAAAACCCAACGGTGAACTGTGTGTTGTGAGCCAATAGAAACCGGGACATGGTTGATATGGCACAATGTATACATGGCATACGTATGCATATAATGCACATTTATAATAGACATATATATATATATATATATATATATATATATATACACATACTTATCACACGTATATGTATGTATGGTAGTCACACTGTGATGCACCTCGTACTTCCTGTTGGCTAACATTATCATCCAATTAAATGAAATATGTGTTAATGTGATTGTAATGGAAGTGAGTTAGTAAGTGCATTTTATTTATAACGTGCCTTTCAAAACCAGAGTTACAAGGTGCTGTACAATGCAAAACATTGAAGAAAAACAGATTAAAAAAGCTAAAACAGTAACAAAGGAAAAAAACTGGAAAAAAAGAATAACACTACACATTAATTTGATTAACCCATTAATGGACACCAGTGTGGCTGCCAGTCAAACACATACACACGACATACATGAGTACTACATGCATACATACATACATACATACATACATACATACATTCACTCATCCAATTGCCTAGGTCCTAGATCCAACAGCTATATGTACGCCCAGATAGAAATATAACCACTTTAAAATAAACAACACACAAATAATCAACACAGCCACCTCAATATTAACCTAACACTCATCACTGAACACCAGAGGCAAGAATGGTATGAGGTATGATTTGTCTGTTTAATGATAGATGAACCCCTTATTTCCTCCTTTGATGGATAGGGGCCTTTGGTTCCTATCCATCCATGATCACCAGAGCCAGATGTGGTTTATGGCTTAGAAAAGGTTTATTGATGAATATTGTATTGCATGTATATTGAAGATTATGACTCAATTTCACTCCTTTGACCTTTACTTGCTGTGTGCGTGTGTGCGTGCATGTGCGTGTGTGTGCGTGTATGTGCGTGCGTGCGTGCGTGTGCGTATATGTGTGTAATATGTGTGTGTTCTGCACCTGCCTGTCATCTCACTTAGGAGTTGCTGCTCATACACAAGCTCACCCTGACCTTTCCACTGCCATGCTCTCTTACACACACACACACACAAAGAACACATTGCACAAATAAGGGCACGTAAAAAAATACACACACACACACCACACCACACCACACCACACACACACCAATCCCCAGTGGGTCCCCCCCTAGGCCAAGCTAGCAGACATGGATAACTGTAATTAGGCGTCGCCCGCGGGGCTCTCCTGCGACCGGCTCCTCCCTGACAGACCGAAGGAGCGGGGTGACATTTTAGGAGGGCGATGTGCCACCGTCATCAGAGCCGCATGCGTGACCACCACCGCGTCGTACGTGGCCGCAGAGTCCCGGCTCCCTGAGCGCCGCAGTGTGTGTGTGTGCTGATGAAGACATTAACCTTTTTAGTCGGAAAGCGGCGAAATGCTTAGTGTTGCATCTTCGTTGTCGGGGGCTTGGGTTCTGCTGATCTGTGAGCCGTCACTAGGGAGTATTGACAGACTTCACCTGGGAATTAGCTCTTCATATCAGCATTCCTTCAGTGAGCACTTTCGGTGCAGTTTGTATCGTAATAATGATTTTAATTTGAAAGAAAGAAGGAATAATCGTTAGTATTTTGTTTTAAATTGTCTTTCTGTATTAAACTATGTATGAATGGTTGAAACAAATACATTTTTTGAGAAAGGGACGGACAAAGCTAGCTGCGACATACAGGCGCTACTACGGCAAGCTAGCGAGTTCAACATACAGGTGGTACTACGCCAAGCTAGCGGTTTCCACGTACAGGCGGTACTATGCCAAGCTAGCGGTTTCCACGTACAGGCGGTAATGCGCAGGCAGACAGATGGGAAAGGCCTATAAAAGAGAGGGAGAGCTCCAGCCAGTTAATCTTATCTTAATTTTCCCCAGTAAATAAGCAGAGCCTTAATGGCCGTCATTAGAACTGGAATTACTGCTCCCTGCATTATAACGCAATTCATTTGCAATCTGTCTCTTTGTGTCTCTGTGCTTTCCTCTCTCCCTTTCTCGCTCCGTCTGTCTCTGCGTCTTTTCCTGTCTCTGATTTTCTCTCTGTCTCTCTGTCTCTCTGTCTCTCTCTCTCTCTCTCTCTCTCTCTCTCTCTCTCTCTCTCTCTCTCTCTTTTTCTCTTTGTCTCTGTCTGATTCTGCCTCTCTCTCTGTTTATCTGAATCTACATATTGTGTATCTCTATTTATCCATCTATATATTCCTCTATCTATTGTTGTATTATTCTACAGTATCGATATATCAGTTGCTGTATCATTATATGGCTCTAAATATCAACAATTATATCTATTCTTGTATATTCCTATATACTGTAGACCCCCCCCCCCCCCCACACACACACACACACACACACACACACACTGACAGAGCCTAGTGTGCAGCCTGTCACGTTAGATGTAGTCTCCTCTAGCAGCTCTGATGGATGGGTCAGGATCAGCGCTGTCCCCACACATGATCCCCTATGACCTCATCACAGGCTCACTGGGCAGGGCAGGGCTTTCTCCTCATGCCCAACCAGTTAGTAGTATTATTAACTATGGCTGCTTGATGTCTGTCCATCTGTTCCTCTCATTCTAAGATTGCAAGGATTTGTTTCTTTCTTTCTTAATCTTAGTGATCATTTTAGTTTATATTTCTGTCCAATATGCGGCCTTTGCCTCCGCGTTTGATCTTTGCATTTCATATGTAGGTGAATTAAATATAGAATAAGGTAATTGTATCTCCTATGTACCCAAAGCACATGAGAGGTTTGATGAAGCTGCTATAATGGTTGGGAATGGAAGTTTAGTTATACAGAACTAAACAGAACATCAGCTCCCTCAACCAGTTAAGGGAGCTGGTTTCCGCTTTCTAAAGGCGAGTTTAGAGATTTGGAAAACAAATCCAGTGAATTAGAAAGCCTTCCAGGTTAACAGCAGCAGACTACAAGGTTAGTGTTGTCCTCGCCGTAGCATTGTTCCCCTCCTTCCTCTGTTGCTTTTAATATGGAGTCAAGGCCACCTCCGCTGCTGTCAGTGACCTTGTCAGTGGAACAGCTCTCTTTAACATGACACCAAGCCGCCATAACCACGCTCTCTTCCTCCCCCTGTAGCCGCTGAAAGGGCCATTCAACCTTGGTCCTCCTCAGAGAATAATCCATCCATATTTCCCATTGACGTCTTTGTCCTCTACATCATCCAGAGATGGTGCAGTCGCCATTTATATCTCCCCCCGTCCCTCCCTTCCCGGGGCCACCCGTCCATCCATTCATCCATTTATCCATCCATCAATTTCCCTTTATTTCCATTATACTCTCTCTCCCTGCTCTCTCTCTCTCTCTCTCTCTCTCTCTGTCTCTCTCTCTCTCTCTCTCTCTCTCTCTGTCTCTCTCTCTATCTCTCTATCCTCTCTATCTCTCTCTCTCTCTCTCTCTCTCTCTCTCTCTCTCTCTCTCTCTCTCTCTCTCTCTCTGTCTCTCTCTCTTTCTCCCCCCCTATCTCCCTTCCTTGCTCGCTCATCTCTTCTGCCTCTTTGCGTTGCCTTGGCTGGATTCTATTTAGCAAGTTTTCTGGCACACTCAAAGCTCTTTACAATGAATGGCTCACCCACTTCTGGGTCGGCGAGGGGAGCCATGCAAGGTCACTACCAACTTCTAGGGAGTGCTTAGAGGTCCAGGTGACCTTGCCCAAGGGCACCTCAACGACCTGCTCTTTCCCTCAATGATATGCCGTCGCCATCCTGCTTTGCTGCCTTTTGCTCTCTCTCTCTCTCTCTCTCTCTCTCTCTCTCTCTCTCTCTCTCTCTCTCTCTCTCTCTATCTCTCTCCCTCTCTCTCTCCACCCATCCCGCCCATCTCCCTCTTCCCCCCCCCACCCCTGTCCCCCGGCTGCTCCCTGACAGCTCGGGGCGGGGCGGTGCTCATCTCCTGTCAGGCTGGCCGAGGCTTCACATGGCAGGCAGGCTGACCTTGCCCTGCCCTGCCCTGGTGGATCTCTATCTCACGGCACCCCCCCCCCCCCCCCCCCCCACCCCCACCCTCCCACCGCTGACTAATCCAGCTAGCATGGGGCGACCTCTGGAAACATCTGCTATTTTAATTACCAAAACGATGTATTTTAATCCTGCAAACGTAATCCGACCGAGGAGAGTGATGATGAGTCGTTATTGTGTGTGTGTTTATGTGTGTGTCTATGTGTTTATGTGTGTGTGTCTGTGTTTATGTGTGTGTGTGTGTGCGCGTGTCTGTGGGTTTGCGCCCATTTCATGTGTGTGCGTGTATGTGCGCCCTGTGCATGTCTGTCACTGCACGATGCCCGTGTGCACCTTTGCTATGCGGTGGTTCGCCACCGCCAGCGCTACGTTCTTCACGTCATAGAACTGAGCGCGGTGTGTAAGATGTACACAGCACAGCCCACTTCCTCCGCACAGGAAGAGAGGACGCTCAACCAGAGAGGGAGGATGTCCGTAAATCTAAATATGGATTTTCATGGGCATCCTACGATCTAAATGTAGACAGATGGACGCGCACTCTCTCTCACACGCACACACACACGCCCATGTCCGTGACAGGCTGGGATGTGGAGATTGAAAGCCCGCCTGTCTCTCAGCCTGTCTGTGCTTTCTATTGGTGAGATCTGGCTGTTGTATTTAAAGGGCAGCCGGTGGTGGCATACAGCAGCAGCAGCAGCGGCAGCGGCAGCAGCAGCGGTACACACAGAGTTAGCAGATGGCCACTGCTCCCAGCCCTGCCAGGGGACGCCAGGAAACAAGCCTCAGACAGGAACGCACTTCCTGTGTTCTGCCGCTTCACATCATTTCGCTTATCTGCTGGTCCGTATCTGTCTTTCCTCCGACACGCGGCCTCCTACAGGCTATACTAGCATATAAGTATTTTGAAGTGTTATTTATTCATGCGTTGCTGTTGTTTTGAATGGGGTTCGGAAAGAAAGGGGGGATGGTTGCGTGGATCCGACATGGCTCCGTTTCTCCACGACTATAGCAGAGCGCTGCCGGTCCTCTGAACCCCGGATGTCATTCTGGCTCCAGCAGCAGAGGTCTGCGTTTCCCATCCCCGAGTGCTCTGTGACCGGCCCTGAGCCAAGCCCGGGTCTGCTTCCACACAGGACGCCAGATAGTGTGTTCCCCTCCGTCCTGTCAGACAACATCCCAGCCTTTCCCTGAGCTAAAAGAGATTTGTAGGCTTATCATGTTTTTGGACAGGGACCGTAATGTTGTTGTTTTTTTCTCGTTTTTTTTTTTTTTTCCGTGTCTCTCTTTTAAGTGATGTTTACTGCCGGAGAGCCAGGGTGAAGGGACATTGGAAAGAGATGCTTCAGTCCTTTTGGGAGGAACTATAAAATGCTATTCTCTCCTAAGCCTCCCCCTGTTCACCTATCCTAGTTGCTGATTTATAACACACACATCACCGTGCAGGAGCATAGTGTCTGCTCTGTGTCAGTCTGGAGGGATTCTGCTAATGTAGGCTGACATAGGGAATTATGTTTCGATGTAGAGTGCAGGCAGTGCAGGAGGCAAATAGCCAAACCAAGATAACACTCTAACACCACGACTCTGGCAAGTCTTCCCAGGGCCTGGTCTGGCAGAACATACAGGAGAAGGGTGTCGATGATGTATGAAAAGTGGCAGGGGGGTGTGTGTAGTGTGTGTGTGTGCGTGCATGTGTTTGAATGTGTGTGTGTGTGTGTGTGTCTGTGTGTGGGCGTGCATGCATATGTGTGGGTGTGTGTATACCATCGGTGTTCATTATATATTTCCACTTCCAACTTGACTCCCAAACTGACACCGATTAGCATTTTAGTGCACTAGTGTGCTAGTGTTTTGCAGTTTCTTGAATGGGTTCAATTGTTTAGCCTTCAACTGTTCCCTCTTGTGTTCACATTGGGAGAAATTAGATGAATTAGAACATATTGGAGGCCTGCGCAGGGGGAAAAACAACATCTTTAGCCCACATGTGGATCTTTGCAAGGGGAAGAAAGTCAAGCAGCATCTTAACAAAAAGACACAAAGCTTGTTGATTTAGAAACAACTAGGGACGACTTGACCTATGTACACCACCCGCACGCATGCACGTACACACACACACACACACACACACACACACACACACACACACACACACACACACACACACACACACACACACACACACACACAAACACAGTCCAAGGGCTTGTTCTTAGATTTCAAAAGACCAACCCCTCATGGTGTTTTCACCCCTCACTCCAGTCCAAGACAACTCCCACTTCATTCCAACACCACCACCACCACCCAACCCTCCCCCCACCCCCGCCCCCCCCACCCCCTCTCCCCCTCTCTATCACCCTCTTCATCAGACCCCAATGAACGATTGCTCCGATGTCCCAGATATTCCAGGAACTTGTCCACTTCCCCCGGACCTCCTCTCAGAGCTGCTCTGGGCCCTTGACACGGCAATGAGAGGGGAACAGAATAGAATGGGCGTGAGAAACCGAGGACTAGGACTAGGAGGGAGGGAGGGAGGGAGGGAGGGAGGGAGGGAGGGAGGGAGGGAGGGAGGGAGGGAGAGTTAATAGTAATTCTTTGTTGTTTATTTGTTTGTTGCTTTTGGATATTGTGAGAATTGTTGTTGTTTGACAGAAATAGGTCAGAATGGAGCATAACGGCACAGACTAGTATTAGAATACGGAAAAAGGAAAATACACCAAAAACACACACACACACACACACACACACAGAAATAGACGGATAAATAAAGTCACTATTACGATGTCAAGGCAAAAATAAATAAACCAAAACAGAAGAAAACAGCCTTTCATCAGCATGTGTGGTAAACATGGATCCTTCTAAATGTAGATGTGCGGTTGACTTGACCTTCTCTCAAACCATCGCAGGCAACCATCAGAAGCAATATGCGTCTTCACAGGAGTTCAGTTTACATCCCTCTGGGGACCGGGATTGTGTCGCCTGGTGAGGAGGTCATCTGCTCGATATTCTCTCAAGCTGTCTACGTGTCTTTCCGGTGCACTTCAACATATGCATATAGTAATGAAGCCACTAGACACTTTATTGCGCACACTCACACACACACACACACACACACACACACTCATACATATATATATATATATATATATATATATATATATATATATATATATATACTGTATATAGATAGATACACACACACACACACACACACATATATACACACACAAAACTTGGCATGAGTGCTGCATTCTGTCAAGTAATCCTAAACAGGCTCGGTTTATCTTCAACAGCTTGCAGGTGTTCTCTACACACAGCTTGAACACATGGGCACTCACGTGTGCGCACTCACACCAACAAACACACACACACACACACACACACACACACACCATTTTGTCAGGTGCAGGCACAACATCCAACAGAAAGCCTTGCTAAACACACTGTAAACATAACAATTCAGCTGGATCAATGTACAGAGACGGATAAGCTGCATATCAGCAATGCCTTCCAAAATCTGCAAATCCATGCGCGAATAAAAGGGCGCCGTGCTGCGACTCCGTCTCCGCTGGAGATCAACGCAAGCGGTCTTCGCGGACTACGAGGTCAGCGAGGAACTCATGAGAGTCCCTTTCACAGAGATCTCACGCCGTCCTGCCGTCAGGACCACGATACTCACTTGTCCGCCTCTCGCCTCTGATGTGGAGTCCGAATAATAACAAAGCATACCTCATACCTGAGCGCTGGTGTCACTTAAATGAGAGAAGAGGTATGCTGTTTCCTCCCTCTCTCCCTCTCTCTCTCTCTCTCTCTCTCTCTCTCGCTCTCGCTCTCTCTCTTTCTTCAAGATCTTCACTTCTGACTAAAGAAGCCCTGCTCTCTGTTATCATTCCACCAGAGGCTCTCAAAAGGGGCTTTGATATTGAAAGGAGGCTTGACATGAAAGGCGAGGGTTTAGGGGAATGTAAATGGTGGGGGTCTGAGAGAGAGAGAGAGAGAGAGAGAGAGAGAGAGAGAGAGAGAGATCTTCGTCTCACACTTTGGGGACTCGACACACTGCTGATCTTTCTTCTTTGTCAATTGCCACGAAGCCCGTATGAAGAGTCACATCACTTTGTGAAATATGAAACGTGTTATTTTCTTTTATTCATTCATCTGACCAGGACAGTGCACATTGATTACATGTCTGTCAACACTCAAGAGTTAGCCGCCTCTAAGGCTAACTCTGAGGCTAACTCTGGAGCAAATCACTTGCTCTGTTTTTACACAGTGAAGAGCTTAACTTACTGCATGACAGCAAGTGTATTTATGATTTGCCCTGTGAGTCTGAGAGAGACGGGTATGTGCTTAACATGTCAGCACACACGAGTGCTTTCCCTTTTCAGGAATCACCATTAGCTTTGCTCAATGTCACAAAAACAGAGTGTGAAGAATGAAAGGTATTCAACCTTTGAGCCTCCCCCTTGCGCGATTGAATGCAATTAACCCACTCGCCTATCTCCGGATGGCAGGTGAAAATAAAAGTTTCATGGCTCTGGCCACGAGGCATACTTAGCCTAATCTGAAAGTGTTATATTATAGGACAAATTATGGAAGAAAGATTTTGTGCTTGGCCCGGTGCTTAACACAGCGGATATATTCTGCAAACACTATACCATGCAGGATCGCTGTATGGGTGTCCTCTCGTAGATCAGGGTGATTAAAATAGAAAGAAAGTGTGTGCCAGTGTGCTGTTCTTGGCAAATCCGAGCTCGCAGGCCCCACTGTGAGTATCTTTAAGTATCAGCTCAAAGCAGACGCTCTCCGATACCTTGCTGTCTTCTTTTTTTCCTCCGCCAGTGAATCTCCTCGCTGGGTGGAAAACACACAGCCCCCTGCACCCACCACCTACCCACCCACCCACCCCCTGCCAACTTCTTTACTACCTCACCCAACTCCCTCCCCCCCACCCAGTATGTCCCAAAATAAGCTAAGATAAGGGAAGCAAGGAGGGTTTTTCACTACTTGCTGCTAACATACACCGCAGCCTCTGACTTTTTCAAATAGTTTTCCTCTTCCCCCTTAATGAGCCCCTTGAGGATGGCAGGCCTGTGAACGCCGTGTTGGGATGGCTCGAGGAAGACCCGCAGTGGCGTTCAAAGAGTCTGGCGAAATCGTTTCCGCGACACGGGACGGCTACCTGTCTCTGTGGCTTAAAATGCTAGCCAACTTGGCTGTTTGCTAATGGCGCTAAACTGACTCGACTTTGGTATGGACGTTCATATCCTGAAGTCTAGACTTTGGTTTCTGTATTTCAATGTTCCCCTTTTGATGTCTGAATGAATTCAGGATAATAGTATTTAGTTTGATTAGATCGCTAAGCCCAATGAACTCGGATCCTTAATCTGTCCGATTCCATTTCACGGGCCTATTGAAACTGTAGGGTTTTTTATCAATAACCTTTGTGTTCAAGGTCATCGGTTATTGTGAAGGCTAATTAAAAAGCTATCATCTAGCGTGTGAAATGATAATAATAATAATAAATACATTTTAAAAAAATACATCTCTCTCTCTCTCTATCTCTATCTCTATATCTATATTTTATATATATATATATATATATATATATATATATATATATAT
>JAOPHQ010000675.1:0-7500 GCA_030340625.1 Merluccius polli
CCCCCCCCCCCCCCCCCCCCCCCCCCACTCCCATCGCCATGCCGACGCCCACCTGTAATAACAAGTCCTCTCAGACGCACCCCGGGTCCTCACCTGTCCTCACCCGCAGACCCCGGGCCGTGTAATCGGTCACGGCGGGGAGAGCCGCGCCGCACCTTTATTGTGAAGGCCACTGACCCCCCCCCCCCCCCCCACAGACACATCGTTACCCGGCTCTCCAGGCGGTCCTCCTCCTCCTCTCTCCCGCTTTTTACAAACATTTGTAGTTTGGCGGTTCCATATATCAACTAAGTATCTGATGGTATTATTTCAGGAATAACAATAAAATAAAGGGGACATATTGACGTTTTACCTCTTGTTACCATGGTAACGTAGTACTGTAGTAACAGATGGGTCGTACATGACCAATGGTTTACTAGGATGTGTTTTAAACTTTGGTAAACCAGACAAAATGGTAAAAAGTCGAACTTTTTCTTAATTTATATTCATCAGAAATATAAATTATAAAATTATAAAATATATGAAACATTTAAAAATGATTAATATATATTTTTTTAAATCATATTTTCTTTTAAAGCGGGACATTTCCGGGGACAGGCCGCCGTAAACGGTGGGACTGTCTGTAGTTTATCACTTTGTTCGCGTCTAGCGTTCACCGTTTAAGCGGTTTAGCGTTTAGCGTTAGCATTGCTAAGCGGCCGCTTGGGGGGAGGGGGGGTTGGACAACAGATGACAGACCAGGACTTGAGGGACTTGAGGGGCTTTGGGGCAAATCCACTAAGTGGTCTTTAATGAGAGGGCCCGCCGCGCCGCGTTGGCATCAAGCGTGCCGCGCTTTGATTGGAGAGGAACCGGCGGAGCGGCGGAGCGCGGCGCGGCGGCGCGGCGGTTTTTACATCGCCGGCGGCGGTAAAGTGTTTAGAAGACTTCTTTGGCCTTTGAGTCGACCGCCGACGCCCGGGGGGGGGGGAAGCGGCTAACAGCGCCGCCGCCGTTAGCATGGCAATTAGCGTCGGCGTCTGTCCGGGGCGATTCAAAGCGGTGAGCGGTGATTGTTGTTTACCGCTGAACGTATATTTCAGACGCGCGCTCCGGGAGCGCCGAGACGCGTCACGCCGCCATGTTTGAAGAGCGATTTTGGTACATGAAAGTCCTCCAGCCGCCGCGGAGATGTTGTCTCTGTGTGTGTGTGTGTGTGTGTGTGTGTGTGTTAGAATAGTGTGGTGTGTGTGTGTGTGTGTGTGTGTGTGTTAGAATAGTGTGTGTGTGTGTGTGCTACACTAGGGTTTGTGTGTGTGTGTTTATGGTTATGTATGCGTGTGTGTGTGTCTGTGTGTGTGTGTGTGTGTGTGTGTGTGTGTGTGTGTGTGTGTGTGTGTGTGGCCCCTGCCACCCCCAGAGTGAACAGCGGCGAGCGGTCCTCATTTGGAAACAGGCCCGCTAACAGCGGCTAACCGTTAGCCGCTTGTCCACACAGCGGCTAACAGCGGCTAACAGCGGCTAACAGCTAGCCGCTTGTCCACATAGCCGCTAAACAGCTGCATGTGATTCAGTGCTTTGCGATGTTCTGTTGCTGTGGAGGGGAGCTGGAGACAACACACACACACACACACGCATGACACACACACACGCAGTAGAGAGTGATGGAGGTGTAATTCTATCTTTTTCTCAGCCTCTCCCGTCTCATTCATCCGGCGTCCGTCTCTCTCTCTCCCCCCTTCACCCCCCGAAGCGGATAATGGGCAGGTGTGTCCGACCGCCGCCGCCGCGGGGGGAGGGAGGGAGGGGGGGGGGGGGGGGGGGGACAGACGTGCTTCACACTTTAAATGAAGCCACTACAGCTAGCTCGCCATCGCGGCGGCGGCGGCAGCGGGGGAGGGGGGGCGAAGAAAGAGAGAAAGGATGAAAGGAAGATGGAAAGGGAGGGAGAAGACATTTGTCCAAGTCCTCCCCGGTTCCCTCCTCCTCCTCCTGGCGGCGGCGGCGGCGGCGGCGGCGGCGGCGTTGAAGTGACTCAACACCAGAAGAAGAAGAAGAACGGCCTCACAGAAAAACCTGCAGGGAGAAGCAGAACCGCAGCAGGAGAGGAGTCAGTCAGTCAGTCATCTGGGAGGCCAGACGGCCGGGCCTCGACCCCACAGCCAACCTGGAGACTCATCCGCCAAATCGCCCCCCGAATTCCTCGCCGTTGACGGCGGCGGCGGCGACGGCGGGTCTGACTTCGCAGGCAGCTGTTTCCAATGGTTACCGGCGTTTTGTGTTTTTGACGGTCCACCGCTTGTCGTTGAGAACCGGGCGGACGGACGGACTCGGGCGTCGCCGTCGCCTCGTCGATGATGACTCGACGCGAGAGGCGTTCGCCGCGGTCTTGCGGCGGCGGCGGCGGCTCAATGTGGCATGCAGGTGCACGCCGTTCGCGGTGAGGCCTCGCGTCATCGTTGTTGAAAGAGAGAGAGGAGACATTTTGTCTGAAAAGAGACAAAAAGAGACAGCCAGACATAGTTTCTACGGCTTGTCATCACCGGGCGACTATCTGTGTGTGTGTGTGTGTGTGTGTGTGTGTGTGTGTGTGTGTGTGTGTGTGTGTGTGTGTGTGTGTGTGTGTGTGTGTGTGTGTGTGTGTGTGTGTGTGTGTGTGTGTGTGTGTGTGTGTGTGTGTGTGCGTGCGTGTGTTTGGGGGGAAAAGGCAGAAGCCTGCGTTGTGATTGGATGTCTTCCAGGTCATCCCATTGGAATATGTCCTTGTTTTGGCTGCACTGTCCTGTATGTGAGTGTGTGTGTGCGTTTGGGGGGGGGGGGGGTGTGTCATGCGAGGGCCTCCGCTGCACGCCATGCACGCATGGATGTCAGCGATGAAGTGATTGTGGACGGAGGAAGGGTCTTATCAGCACTGATTAAACCTTGAGTGTGTGTGTGTGTGTGTGTGTGGGTGTGGGTGTGGGTATGGGTGTGTGGGGGTGGGGGTGGGTGTGTGTGGGGGTGGGGAGGGGTGCAGCAATCTACCCCCTTCTTGATGGAAAATCGCCTGCGCCGCGATGCAATATGGGCAATATTCAAGAGAGGCGATCTTCTCTCTGATTGTTGGCTGCATACATATTTCATATCACATATATTACATATTAGATACTACATATATTACATATTTCATATTACATATTACATATTACATATATTACATATTTCATATTACATATATTACATATCTCATATTACATATTACATATATTACATATTACATATATTACATATTTCATATTACATATATTGCATATATATATTACATATTGCATATACTACATATTTCATATGCTATATATTACATATTACATATTTCATGTTGCATATTTCATATATTGCATATTTCATATAACATAACATATTACATATCGCATACATTTCATATTTCATATATTACATATTTCATATTACACACATTACATATTACATACATCACATATTTCATATTACACATATTACATATTACATATATTACATATTTCATGTTACATATATTACATTTTGCATATATTACATATATTACATATATTACATATTACATATATTACATAGTACATATATTACATAGTACATATATTACATATTACATAGTACATATATTACATATTTCTAGTACACCAGGAGTGCGGTGGCGTTTCCAAGATGGTTGAGTTTATTAAACCACTGTCCTTCCCTCCGCTGCGTCTCTCCATCCTTCCATCCTTCCTTCCTTCCTTCCCTTTTCTTCTTCTCCTTTCCTTCTTCCTTGTTTTGCATCCTCCTGTTGATCTCATTCAACGCCGCCTGTGGTGAGAGACGGCGCGTCTCTCCCCGTCTTTTAAAGCGGCGTGCTAAGGACGCGGCTGTTTCGATTCTTTGAGACGCGTCTTCCACTTGACTTCCACATATAATTAAAATGTTCACTTGTACGTCGCCATGGATACGAAGCGCTTGACGAACGACTAAATCGAACCGTAACCCTTTACAATATTCAATATTCAATATTGAATACTCCTCATGTGCTATTGATTCTGTCTGATGTCATTGTATTGATTTGTCTGTTTGGTTAAGGATCAATAAGCGCTTGCAGACTACCCAGCATGCATTGGGTGCGGGCGCTGGAGGGACAACAACACACACACTCAAAACGCTGCGTTTCATTTCAGAAAGCTGCTGTTGTTGTTTTGGGCCGTCCGGCGCCGACCGTCAGCACAGAACTGTAAATCATTTTAGGATTTCAAGGGAACAAAATCCCACATGTGACGATGATGACGACGACGAAGAGCGATGATGTGTCTGAGCGGATTTGCGCTGATTCACAAAGCGCCGCCGCCGCGCTTTGAAGTTTGGCCTGGAGGAGTATCGCTGACATACGGTATCTCTGGCGAGCGCAGACGCCGCCGCTCTTTTGTTTGTTTGTTTGTTTCGTCTTTCGTCATTTCAACAACCAAAAAAAAAAAAAACCCAAAAAACAAAACTGTCCACTTCATTTATCCGTTTGTTGAACGGCGACTCGAATGTTGATTGCGGGTTTTGGCTGCGGCCTTTTCAAGGTCAACCGCTGAGCGAATACCGTGACGGAGCGGCGGCGGCGGCGGCGGAGAGCCCTGAACCAGCAGCTGCGTATCCGAGAACAAAGATGGGGCGAACAAACAGATGCTTTCCTTCAGGTCCTTGCCGTTCGGCGCCCCCCCCCCCCCCCCCCCCCCCAGGCGAATCGTTGGTATCTCCCGGTGGGGGGGGGGGGGCGCTCCGGGGGGGGGGCGGTCCATTCGTTATGGAGGGGGGGGGGGGGGAGTAGAAAGAGCCACATGGACCAGTTAGCTGGAGGCCAGTTGGGTAATGAGGGGAGGAGGCCCCCGGGCCAGACACCCCCCCCCCCCCCCCCACCTACCACACACACACACACACACACACACACACACACACACACACACACACACACACACACACACAACCCCCCCCCCCCCCCCCGAAACCAGACCTTCTGGGAGTCCCTCTTGTTCAGGGGGAAATGAAAACTCACAGACCTGTCTAGAGCGCCGGGTCGCCAACACACGGTGTCCCTCGCTCAAGTGGGTCCTGTTGAATCGAGGCTTGACGGCGGCGGCGTGGCGGCGGCGCGGAGGGCGGCGAGCGGGCGAGCCCACAACTTTTGCCGCATTCGGCCATTTTTGTTTGCGCTGTACCAAAAGCGGCAGTATGTCGTAACTCGGCTCGAAACGCGAGACTTACTTTTCTTACACCGCGTCTCTTTCTGGGCCGCCGGCGGGCGAAGGACTGTTGCTACAGAGACCTCGCCGGCGGCGGCGTCGATGGCGACGGCGTCTATTTCGTCTTTTTTTTCACACGCCATCACAATGGAGTTCATTCATTCGCCGTGCGACCCCACCGTAAACCACCGTGTCAACGTCAAGCTCATCTGTGTTCGGCGGCCAACAACGTTGGCCGGTCGTTGCGCAAAAATATCGGCGCCAATAAAACACACACTCACCCGGAGTCCTTCCAGGACACAGCGCCGCATCATCAGCCAGAAGACGGCGGCCTCTTGGCAAGCCGCTGAAGTGCATTAGGCCCGGGTTTCCCCCCCAGGAGAGGGAGGGGAGGAAGGGAGGGAGGGAGGGTGGGGTTTGTCTCCTGATGGAGACAAATGAGCCTGGCCCTTGTCTCCCCCCCCCCCCCTCCCCCAACACTCCTTAACCAGCGGTAGAGTAGCAGCAGAGGAGCATTTGTCCGTCCAAAGCAGACGCTGCCTGTTGGACGGACAATTATCCTCAGTGGGGGGGGGGGGGACAGAAGGCGGACAGGAGACAGTTTAGTCTGATTTATTTACTCTGTCCTTTGTCTCCCCCCCCCCCCCCCCTCATCCCCCCCCCTCATCCCCCCCACCCTGCGCGACTTGCACAGACCTGCGGTCCAAACGCGACGCATCGTTCCCTCTCTTCCTCAACACTGCTGCTTCCCTGCAGGGGCGAAGTTCCCAGGGGGGGCGCCGGGGGACGTGACCTCCCCACCCCCCCCACCAATGTTCAAATTGGTGTCACCCCCCCCCCCCCCCCCACCCCCCTAATATTTCAGTGTAACATCCGGCCAAGTTAACATCGGGCTTATGTCAGTTCAAGACCACACACACTCCTGACAATACAACACAACAATATATCGCCGTGGGTACAGCAGGGAAGTCAATGGGAGCAAGACAGCTAGGTGCTAAAAATGCTACATGATGCTAAGTGCTAAATTTCTAAGTGCTAAAGTGCCAGGATGTACGAACAACAGGCGCTGAGATGACCCGGGATGACCCAGAGACCACATGTTGTCCCATGCAGACCGCAGGTAATTGAGTGCGTGGGACCAAACCGCGTGAGGAATGTGATTCGGTCCCCGGGGGATGTGAGTGGATGTGATTGGACGGCGCCAAGGTGACAAAACACGCTGGCCAGCTGCGTGTGAGCCGCCTGCTGCTGCTGCGAATGTTTTATGACGGCGAGGGAAAAGATGATATCATATTATTGGCCGAGGGTTTGAGCTTTTCCACCGAGTTGTCGTCAGTCCTGAGACATTCAGCTTCGGAGGAAGCTGTGTTTATTTAATATGGACGGGAAATAACTAATAAACACTTTCTTTATTTTCCAGCATTATGGAGCGAAATAACGAGTTGAAATGTTCAGCTTGGTGCAAAACCTACGGCAATTTTCATTTCACCAGAGGTGGAGCAGTCCTGGCGTTACGTAATACACTGTGTTCACCAGACGGTGGCGCAGTCCTAGCGTTACGTAATACCCTGTGTTCACCAGAGGTGGCGCAGTCCTAGCGTTACGTAATACCCTGTGTTCACCAGACGGTGGCGCAGTCCTAGCGTTACGTCATACCCTGTGTTCACCAGACGGTGGCGCGGTCCTGGCGTTACGTAATACCCTGTGTTCACCAGAAGTGGCGCAGTCCTAGCGTTATTACGTAATACCCTGTGTTCACTAGAGGTGGCGCAGTTCCTGAGATGTGATTGGTTCCCCTTTAACATAAACCAGAAAACCATTTCCCTCCAAGCTGAATTCGCTTGCAGGGAAATGAGGGGAGCGCCGCTTGAGCCGCGACGCCATTACCTCAATCATCAGCCATTAAAATCTCGCAGCACAACCTCAGCTGTTCGCAGGAAAGGCGGGAAGTTGAAATGGCGAGCTGCCCGCGGCGGTTATTGCTCCCGTAGACATTAGCCTGTGAACGATCCCTCTTTTTTTTTTTTCCCTCCGCACAGATTCCCTCGCCGGCCAGCTGCTGCTTTGAGGTCATCGCCGGTCGCGGTTAGCAGATGGACGCCACGCCCGCCATTCATGCTCTCATTCATCGTTTTTTTCTTTTGATAGTGCGCCGCGCCAAGACGCCCGTTTGTGAGGTACTTCCTCACTGCGCGCCGCGGCGCACGCACGAATGCGCTAGGGATGGGCGGGAGAAAAATCCTATTCACACGAGTATCGGGAATATTTATCGCCAGGTTGACTCAAAAAT
>JAOPHQ010000675.1:12500-17500 GCA_030340625.1 Merluccius polli
TGTGTGTGTGTGTGTGTGTGTGTGTGTGTGTGTATAGCATAGGTTTTGTTTACGTCACGTCCAGGCGAGCCTGTAGCGTTCGTTGCGCGTGCCGCCAGCCGTCACGCGCGTTCCCCCCCTTGGGAGGGGAAAACCCGGCCGTATATAACGGCGCCGACAGGACGCACACGACGACGGCCATATGTCCGACGCACACAATGTCCCCACTCATCCCGCCGCCGCCGCCGCCGCCGCCGCCGCCGCCGCCGCCACGTCTTCATCCTCCTTCACCTTTACATTCAGGGCCTTCAGCGGACGCTTTTGTCCAAATTTGTCAGTAGAAAGTGAACCAGCAAACAATACATCGCTGTGTGTGTGTGTGTGTGTGTGTGTGTGTGTGTGTGTGTGTGGAAGACACACACTTGACCATGAAGGGCAACACACACACACACACACACACACACAATTGTGTGTCTGCTCCCACTTATTCACCAATTGCTTGTATGATAAATAAGTATTAATAAATAATAATATCTTCAATGCCGACCGGTGTTGCTTCACATAACCGGTAATTGCAAAACCACAATAAAAGCACTGTACAGTATGCGTGCGAGTCAGTATGTGTTTGGGGGCTTTTATTGTGGTGAGGACGTCAATAGGACCATTGCTTGTATGATAAATAAGTATTAATAAATAATAATATCTTCAATGCCGACTGGGTGATGTCCGGTTTCGCTTCACATACAACCGGTAATTGCAAAACCACAATAAAAGCACTGTACTGTATGCGTGCGAGTCAGTGTGTGTTTGGGGGCTTTTATTGTGGTACAGCGAGGACATCAATAGGACTTAGTTCTTATAAGTGCAGCATAATTGCTATGTTTAGCCGTCCTATCTGGTGTACCGCAGGGATGGCTATAGGGTCAGATGGACATACAATAATTCAATTCAATTCAATTTTATTTATAAAGCACAAGGCCGACTCAATGCGCTTCACAAGCAGTAACCATAGTTACAGTAAAACACAGTTATATATAAATCAATTAGGAATCAATTGAAGAGTGCAAGTAAACAATCACATGTATGACATCACCACATACACACTTAAACTTACAATAAAGTGTGTAAGAGGGCTTTTATTTTGTAGTTTTTCTTCCTTGTTACAGACAGTACACTTCGAAGCCAAAGCTCGATTTGTGTATGCAAATTTTGGCTCGCTCCGCCGTTCCAGTTGGAGCTTTTATTTTGTAATACCGTCTTAAAAAGACAGCTGTTGTGTCGTGTCATGAAAAGTAAAGTAGTAAAAAAAAATAAAAAAAAGGGGATTTGATTCAATTGGCGCCGGCAACCGTATGGGAAGCTGCATGACCCGCAGCACATGTGGCGATGCGCTTGGCGTGGATTCATCATCGCTCTTTATGTCTTTTCTAGATTTATCCGTACGTTTTTGTGCGAATGTGCGCGGCGTCCAAGTTAACCCCCCGAAGACGAACGGTGGGTCGTGTCTCGGATGTTTCCGTCTTTTGTCTCCGGCTCTCGAAGTGGAAAGAAAAAACGTTCGGAATGACGCGTCACACGACACGACCCCTTTAACTCGCTTTGGAGTGAAACGACCCCCAAAACCCTCGAACGACCCTTTGACCTTTCGTTGCCGCGGCGACCGCCGTCTCCCTCCAGGATCGTACCGCAAACCGGCATTCGGATGGAGCGCTGTCTCCCCCCTCAGTGTGAGTTCTGGGGGGGGGGGGGGGGGGGGGACTCACTGGGAGCGGTCGGGTTGTGCAACAAGTCTCTCCAGCTGTGGCGCATCAAAAGCCGCCCCCCCCCCCCCCCCCACAACTCGTGAGTGGCGGCGGCGGCCCTCTCAGTCACGCTTGGCGAGGAGAACAAGTCTTCGCCGGTCTTCCCACTCGGAGGAGGGGAGGAGGGGAGGAGGGGGAGGGGCGGCAGCGGCGGCGGCGGCGGAGATGGAGATGACGCAATCTCGCGGAGGCCATCAATCCATCAGTCCGGGATTTCGGCGAATCTAGGTCAACCGACGGAGAGTATGTACTGTATATATACGCACGCACGCACAAAACGCACCTGATCCGGCGCGCGGCGAGCGGCGCCAGGATGGATGGACGGCGTTCCGGTAACCGCGACCTTTTGATCGCGACCGCAAACGCAGGGCTGACTGTGAAAGCCGTCCGCTTACAGACCTGCAGCCGAGTCGCGCCTTTAAGTGTTTCCAGACAGAAAAGTTTACGAGATTTGGGGGGAATATCGTTCCTCATCCAAAGGAACGGACGGACAGACAGACAGGCAGACAGACAGGCAAGCAGACAGGCAGACACGCAGACAGACAGGCAGACGGACAGGCAGACAGGCCAACAGAAAAATGGATGGATGGATTTACGAGATTGGGGAATATCGTTCCTCATCCTAAGGAACAGCTAGGCAGACAGACAGGCAGACAGACAGACAGGCGGGCGGACGGACAGACAGGCAGACAGACAGGCAGATGGACAGACAGACAGACAGACAGGCGGACAGACAGATAGAAAAATGGATGGATGGATTTATGAGATTGGGGAATATCGTTCCTCATCCTAAGGAACAGCTAGGCAGACGGTCAGGCAGACAGGAAAGCAGACAGACAGGCAGACAGACAGACAGGCAGGCAGACAGACAGACAGACGGCCAGACAGACAGACAGATGGCAGACAGACAGGCAGACGGACAGACAGATAAGAAAATGGATGGATGGATTTACAGTTTTTTACGATTGAATAAACACAATTTTGATTGTTTTGTTTTGTTTAGCAAAACCCAACACACGAATAGCACAACCACATACCCAATTAGCAAAACACCTTAACTCCTTTGCAAAATGAACCACTCTTGTAAAAACTATACACTAACTTATCAAAACCATATTTTTTTACCATATGAAACACACACGTTGCATATGACTTAACTCTGTTTGCACCAGTTACACTCTGCTGTTGAAAACCTTAAACACTTTCGGCTAATTCTGCTTCTAAGTGCATAGAGTAGTATGGGTGAAGCACACAGTGAATTTGCAAAACATCGCTCGGATTTGCACAACTGTAAACACAATGTCTTCTCACACTTTTTGCAAAACAATACACACAGTGAACACTTGTATGCATTACTGTAGACACCACACAGGACACAAGACTAATGCTGTTGAAAATGTTATTTATTTTTTTACATATACTCAAGCCAACATGGCGAAAAATGTTTTCATGAACATAACATTTTATCCTGTACAAAAAAAGAACCCCCCAAAAAAGAAAACAGCACATAAATTGCTACTGTTGGTCTCTTCTCCTAGCTGGATCTGGCCAGAGAATTTCATCCACATCACAGGCGATATCCTCATTTGCAAGACAGCAGGGAAAGAATCGCCGTGCATGCCGTATCCACCCCTGTATGGCTGTGGCCTCAATCTGGTCACAGGCCTCCTCCATGGCCTGAATGAGGGCTACCCGAGCCAGGGGGTGCAGATCGTAAACCTTCCACCGCCATGCCGAGAAAAATTCTTCAATTGGGTTAAGAAATGGAGAATATGGTGGCAGGAAAAGGACTGTGAAATGTGGGTGCTGCGTAAAGTAGTTCTGAACCAGACCAGAGCGGTGGAATGAAACATTGTCCCAGATGACAACGTATTGGATCTGCATGTTATTTATGATTGTGAGGTTGTATACTCTGTCCAAAAATGTAAGGATGTGAGGTGTTTTATACGGACCCATGTTGGCATGGCGGTGGAGGACCCCATTCTGGGTGATTGCCGCGCAAAGGGTGATGTTACCCCCACGTTGCCCCGGGACACTAATAATTGCCCTCTGGCCAATTACATTTCTTCCCCTCCTTCTGACCTTTGAGAGGTTGAACCCCGCCTCGTCTATGTAGATGAACTCATGCTGAATGGCCTCAGCATCCATTTGTAAAACTCTCTAAAATACAGTGAAATACAAGATTGTGTAGTTCAGCATAGATTTAGTGTACAGTACATTTACATGTAAAAAAAGGTTATGTGTGCAGTATGCAACATCAGAGTGCTAAAATGAACAATACATACCTCCACATACTCATGCCGCAGCTGTTTGACCCTCTCTGAGTTCCTCTCAAAAGGCACTCGGTACATCTGTTTCATTTGTACCTGATGTGCCTTCAGGATACGAGCTATGGTGGACAGAGAGACCTGATTCACATTCTGAAAGATGATTTGGTCTTCAATAATTTTGGCCTGGATTTCACGAAGCCTGATGGCATTATTTGCCAAAACCATATTCACAATCTCCCTCTCCTGCAGTGGTGTGAAAATGGGAGCCCTTCCTCCTCGTTGTACTCGACCCTCAATCCTATGTAGAACAAAATACATGTAACCTACTGTAAAATGTCACAGGAAGGGGTATCAAAAGTGCTGATATGGGGTGCATACAGTAAGAAGCTGTAAACAGGTAATTCTTTTACCTGTTTTCCAGTCTGAATGCCCTTATGACAGATGCCACGGTGAATCTGCTGAGATTTGGCTGGACTCTCAGTCCAGCCTCCCTCACCGTCAATCCATGGTTCACAACATGGTCCACAAGAGTTGCGCGAATTTCATTGCTTAAAGTTGGACCTCTTCTCCTTTGAGCTTCACCTCCTCCTGCTTGAAGTCTTCCTCTTCCTCTTCCTCGGCCACGGCCTCTGGCACGGCCTCTGCCTCCTTCTTCTCCTCCTTCTCCGATTCCCCCTCTCATCCTCACTCTTGCTCTTCCTCTTCCTTCCATTTTGGTTAAGTTTGGTGAACTCACCTGCTGCATTTTTATAGTGCTTAAACCTGATTGGTGTGTCTACAATTAAGCAATCTTGTGTTTGCACACCTGATGGCAGTGTTCAATCAACTGGCTCATAGGTGTGGTAATTTGACAGTCAGTGCTTTAGAATTGCAAGGAAGTGACATCTTGATATACTTCTGTGTCTAATGCATAGACGTGTGTGTTAGTGTTTCAAATCACTGTGTGTAT
>JAOPHQ010000675.1:22500-37500 GCA_030340625.1 Merluccius polli
GCTCCTTCCCGAGGCACCTCCAGGGCAAGGAGGTGCTGGCCCTGGAGGGCATGGTCTGCAGTGGGCCCGTCATCACCTCCCCTCTGAGGGCCACCAAGCCGGAGAATCCCGACAGCGAGGTCATGACCCCGGACAAGTTCTTGGAGCCATTGGGCAACATCACCCTGGGCCTCTCGGATGAGCACGGAAACAAGGTGGATCTGGAGTGCGGGGTGGGCAAGCCCCGTGAGCTCAGCAGAGTTAACTGGCAGCAGGTCAGCCAACACCGCCTAGCCGCCAACGTCACCTGGTCGGTGGACCTGGATTGCCCGATTGACAGGGATAACTACGAGCGTCTGTGGAGGCTCATCGCTTATTACAGCGATGTGCCCGCACACCTACGGAGGGAAATGATGCTGTCGAAAGAGCCCCATCGCAGCTACAGGTACAGGCAGGACATGGAGCGGGATGCCCAGTACTACACCGGTGTGAAGGTCATCGTCATGGCCCAACCCAGGTGGCTTATGCAGGCAT
This sequence comes from Merluccius polli, assembly GCA_030340625.1. NCBI lineage: Eukaryota > Metazoa > Chordata > Actinopteri > Gadiformes > Merlucciidae > Merluccius > Merluccius polli. The sequence goes on from JAOPHQ010000675.1 coordinate 23,014, forward strand.
CCTTGGGCCTTCGCCTGAACAGACCTCAGTCCACGGGGAAGAGAGTGAAGTTGGTCCTCAGCTCCCAGCTCTCGCAGAGTGTGGAGGCAGAGCAAGAAAGGAGACGAGGCCGGACGTGGGTCATGATTGAGTCCACCAATACCACTCAGCCTGCCATGGCTGTGGTGGTAGGCGGCACCAGTCAGATGCAGTGTAACATAAGAAGCTCTGGCGAGGTGGTTCTCCACTGGGTGATGCCGGATGGTTCCCGGCTGGAGGTGCCGTACAGCAGCCCAAACGGCCGGGTGTCTGCATCCAGTGATGGGCAGCTGGTGATTAAATCTATCGACCACTCAGACATGGGCGTATACTACTGCGTCGCCAAGGTTCATGGAGACCAGGACATCCTCCCATTTCGCCTTGCTGTGGAGGAATCCTCCAGCCCTCCTCCTGGAGATGACAGGCCACAACCTCTGCCCATTCAGGGATACACAGGCGAGTCTATTGCCCTCCCATGTGAGGCCTCTGGTTCCCCAAATGCAGAGATTAACTGGATTCTGCCCGGAAGTAATATTGTCAGTACCAGGGCTAATACTTCCAGGGCATTGGTGTACTCCAATGGCACTTTGCGAGTCCTACAGGGTCAGTTATCAGACAGTGGTTATTACAAATGCGTCGCTATCAATCAACACGGCGTTGATACACTTGCGACCAAGGTTAATGTCACCAAACGTGTAACCCAGACCGCGATAGGGACACCCAGAAAGTTTACAAAGACGCCTCAGTCTGCCTCGGGGGTTAGGACCAATATTAAAGTTCCCACCGAGGAGTCCGTGGACGGTTCTGGGGATGAGCATGTCATGAAGGATGTCAACACCAAGACTAAAGTGGATCTCAGTAGACGAAGAGGTTCAATCTCAGGGCGGAGGGTCGTACATCCCTCCAGGAACGTGTGGAGGAGGCCCGTGCCGCGAAAACCTGTTCAGCCTCGAGTCGACGCCAGGAAACCTGCAGCAGATGCCCGTAGGAGAGTGAATGTGGCGAGTAACAAAATAGACCCACAGAAATGGGCTGATATTCTGGCCAAGGTCAGAGACAGAAAGGTCCAAAATAGTGTCACTCCTAACACAGTCCGTCAAACCACGGAGAGGAAGCGGACGGGTGCGACCACGGATCAAACCACACTACTAGAGGACAATATTGAGGGTTCTGGGGAGGGTGGGGCCATGCAGGAGGAGAAGGGGGCGGTCCACATCACCACAACACCTGCCCCAATGCGCATCATAAGTACGACAAACTATATACTTAGTACGCCGAGCATGTCGGCGAGCAAACACACCACGCATGTGACGTCCGACACCCGCACCAACACCATCGACGCGACGCCTAACCCCCGCAAAACACACAACATGCAGGCGGCACGTAACACGCAATTAACGCAAAGCACACGTGTCACGTCTAACAAGCCGGTCACACACAGGTCACATACTACAGCTGACGTGCGGCATGCAACACACAACACACAAGGCATGCGTTCACCGCAAATTACTCAAGACATAAACCACACAACCCCCAACACCGCCCTCCCTAATTCAGACCCACGTGCAGCAGCCTCCACTAGCATACCTCCCCTGCCACAGCCCACATCTGCTCCACAGAGCAGTCTCACTCGCTGGCAGACAAACACAAACAGAGCGAGCAGCCGTGGCAGCATGCCATTCGATGATTCTTCACAGGGGAATCAAGACACCAATACAGATGTCCCCGTAGTCACAACACATAATACATCGAATTCACAGAGAGAGGGGAAGAGGAAAGTGCTAGTACAGAGTGGGGACTTCATCTCTGAGAAGGATAGACAGCTCTCTATTGACGTAAGCCAACTCTCTCCGCCAGTAGCCCCAACCCAACCGCTAAGTGTCAAATACCTTAGCCAGGCTTCAACCGCGCCGCCAGAGGAACCGACGGTTGACATTTTGCCTGCTCAAACACAGCTCGCCGCTGCGTCTCCCACCGATAGGCCTCAATCGCCCACGTTCACTGGCGCAAAGGGGAGGGAGCTAGAGGGACCCCCACGCCACAGACGACCCAATTCAAAGAGAAAGAATGGCGTTAGGAGAAAGTCAAAAGAAAACAGGAGGAGGCAGAAGCTGAAAGGAGGCCCCCAATTAATTGCCACCACCTTGACACCTGTGGACGCTCGCTTGGCAAGGACCAGCATTACCGCCTCCATACCACTAAAAATAGAAAAGGCCCAGGCCAGCTTCCCTACCGCTGTTCCATTCACAGACAGCCAAGTAACGTCATCAGGCACAGTGAGTCACAAAGAAAGCACAGTCTCGCGACTGGATGACAACAGGCCAAGCACTAGGCCCTCCAGCTCTCCAGCCACCATGGATGGCGTTCTCTCTTGGCCCAAGCCACTGCCGAACGCCACAACAGTGTTTCCAACAACGCCGTTTTCGACGACTCTGCATTCAACGACGCCACTTTCTACAACGCCACTTTCTACGAGCGCGCCTCCCTCGTTGCCAACTACCATCTCTCTCTTAGCAGCACAAAGTGACGGCGAGATGAGCCATGAAAATGTACCTTTTCCTCTGGAGCACTCTGACAGGCCCACCATACTAACCGCTCTGCAGACTTTTCCAAGCAGCACTTTACCACCTAGTACACCCTCAGTGGAGAAACAGAGGGTGAGTGTTTCAGGGGTGAGTGTTTCAGGGGACCCTGGACCGGACCTGCGCTTTGACAAATCCCCCGGGAGTGCTCACACTCCACCGCAAGTGCAACCAGATGTCAGGCAGCAGAACCAGTCTGGACGTCGATACACGCATTCCCAAGTGGCAGAAAATGAGCTTTTTGGAAAAATCCTCAGGCCTGCACCCCTGCAGCCTCCGCCCTCCTCACCTGCACCCACAGTTCAGCACGAAACCAGCACATCCTCGGGTGAACACGAACCCAGCAGCACAGACGGACAACCAGGGGACAAACTTTACAACGTTGTTTGGGAGAAACAGCTGACAACCACTAAGGGGCCCTTTGCAAACGGAAGCGCCGGCCCAAGTTCTGATCCAACTAAAACAGATGTGGTCGACGAGCATCTGAAACAGACCATACACACCAGGGGAAAAGTGGTCGTTTCAACTCCAAGCATGGTCGCTTCGACACCTTCTCCTTCTTCTACGACGTCATCGCACCCCCCCATCTCTCGCCTGGTCCTATCGAGTGTTGTGCCGACTGTCGTCTTCTCTACTGCTACAGACACCCCACTGACCACGCTACATCAACCGGGTCCTGGGTTTAACCACATCCCAGATGGCCACGCCAGCGATAAAGTCCAGGGTCAGGGCAGGGAACTACCCCCGCTCTCCCCACATGGACAGGCCCGCAATTTCAGCACATCGGGCGCTAAAGAAACACTTGCAGCTTCCCAGCTTGAAACACACTCACAAAACAAAAAAGCGGTCGATCTCCACACTGATCCCAAGCCGACTTCACCTGCTCCGAGACCGTCTGGCGCCCATCCGGTCAAACGCACAACCACCCTAGCACCCGCGTTCACACGCACGGCCGTAGCGGCGTCCACGGTTGGGGTTCAAACATCCAGTGAGAGACGGCCCACAATTCCCCTCCCGCCGAGCCAGGACGTGTCCAGAGGACATCCGCTCCCTGCACCGCTCTCCCCTCCGAGAGGGAATCCGTGGATTATGAGGACTTACACCCAGACCCTTACCGTTGACGCAGAGACGGACGCGCACCTCCCCTGTGAGGCCGTGGGACAGCCTCACCCCTTCCTGTCCTGGACCAAAGTCTCCACGGGTATGTCTGTATATCTGTTGGGTTCTCACATGGCTGATGACACTTTAATGGCCACTGATATGTGATGTGTTATTATAACAATATTTACGCACAACGCATGTTGTGTATGTCTAGAAGTTGCCCATATGGCTGCCCAAACTTCCATGACAACAAAACATAGTAAAACTACAAAGTTTCACTTTGAAAATATAGTATTTTAAAACATTTCTCCCAGTGATTTCAAACATTTATATGCTACCATCAGCATAACCCCTTCAGAATTATGACTCCTAGCCATAATTATGACACTTGGACATCATTGTAGTGTGAAATATTTATAGTCTGAAATAAAATGGTATGTTCATGACTTTAACTTCTAGTTCCCCCTCCTATCATACAGGGGCGAGCGTCGCACAGAACACCAAGGTCAACCGCTTCGAGGTCCACCCCAACGGCACGCTGATCATCCGGCGGGCACAGCCCACCGACCGCGGCCAATACCTGTGCCGAGTCCAGAGCCAGCACGGCGAGGACCAGGTGACCCTTAACCTGGTGGTCCTCCTGCAGCACCCCAGGGTGCTGCAGCCACGCCACCGCGACATCACCGTGCACCAGGGCACCGTTGTCCACCTGGACTGCACCGTGCTGGGCCACCCGCAGCCCCGCATCACCTGGGTGCTCCCCGACCACGTCCGCGTGGTCACCGCCCTGCTGCCCACCGTGGCGTCCAATCGGCGGCTGTCTCTCCTCGGCAACGGCACCTTGCAGATATCCCAGGCGGCTCACGCCGACCGCGGGGTGTACAGGTGCCTGGGGAGCAGCGTGGCCGGCACCGACGCCGTCACGGTGCGACTCCAAGTGTTGGCGGCCGCGGCGCCCGCCATCGCGCAAGCGGCGCACGAGAACGTCAGCCTGGCGGAAGGTGCGTCTGCCTTCCTCCACTGCACTGCCGTGGGCACGCCATCCGCCGTCATCCACTGGACGACCCCCGACGGTGCGCGGCTGGTGGCGGCGGCGGACACGCAGTTTGGCGCGGGCCGCAACCTCCTGCTGTTCCCCAACGGGACGCTGCAGGTGCGCGGTGCGGTGGCAGGGAACGCCGGGAGGTACGAGTGCGCGGCCAGCAACGCGCTGGCGGCCAGCCGGAGGACGGTGTTTCTGAGTGTGCTGCGGGTCAAGCCGGCGTTCGCCAAGGCCAGGATTGCCGCGGCGTCCCCCCAGCGGACAGACGTGCTCTACGGGGGAGCGCTGTGGCTTGACTGCCTGGCCACAGGGGACCCGGAGCCACGGGTCATCTGGAGGACCCCTACCAAGAAGCTGGTGGACTCCCAGTACAGGTGAGCGCCGTTAGGAGGAGGGACGCCAAGTGCTGGTGCACCCTGGGATGGATGGATGTGTGTAGACATAAAGTATGATCATGAGATGATGAGGAAAAGAGCGCAAATTCGGGGGTGACAGCAAAGTCAGAAGTATAGGAAAGAGAAGACATTTAGGTTACTAAACCAATGTAAAATGAAAGTAATGTATTGCAATTGTCGAAAGTTATAATAGTAATAGCAGCAATAATACTAATCGTATTATCGATTGTATATCAGTATCAGCAATTTAGCAGAGTACATAATAGCTGATATAATACGATCCAGCAGGGTAGGAAATTGCCTTTTTTTGGCCCCTTTGTAATACATACAGCATTTTGTATCATTTCCAGGGCAATTTCATCAAATGTTGGAAAATTGGAAAAATAAGTTGGCTTATTTATTTTTTTATGTTGCATGACAAACCAATATCCACCAGTATTCATATGTGACTAATATTCAATGACTCCAATGAAAAAAAAAAACCTGGACCCACTTTGCAAATACAGAGTAAAACACTGAAGTTAACTCCCCCATCAAGTGCTATTGCAGTTTGGGGGCTAGGATGTCGTGACCTTTGACCCCCCCCCCCCCCCCCCCCCCATCCTACAACCCTCCCCCCCCCACCGCCGCACCCTACCCATCCCCAGTCCTTCCTCCTCACAAGCTTGTCGAGGCCCGGGATTGCATGCATCCTGCGTGCCACTACAAAGGCTGGGGAAACATCTGCAGCAGCCTGTTGCACGTATTGAAAGCCTCTCCTACTCCCACCCCCCCTCCCCCCCCTCCCTCCCTCCCTCCCCTCCCCTCCTCTCCCCTTCTCTCCCGGCCCCCTCCCTCCCTCCCTTCCTCCTCACCGAAGATAAGCCTCATCGTCCCCATGGGAAGACAAGATTAATCGCTCCGGGGGGGAATCATCATTCTGGATGCACAGTTTTGGTTAAAGCCAAAGTCTTGCAAGAGCAAGCAGTACGTATCTCTGAGGCTGGATACTCACTCAGCTGGAATAATTACCGCTAGCGCCGTTACCACGGCGACGGAGGTTGTCTTAGTGTGTTAGGCGTAATTCACTCTGACCTTCACAATAATACCTGTGTCTGTACATACTGTATACAGTAACCCTGAGGTTCCTACAGTAACAACGCCATCGTCTCAAATTCTGCGATCACACTTTAATAAACCTTTTGCACAAAGGTTCCTCAGTTTCCACTGCATTAAAACAAACTGTTTGTGGGGTTGGTTTTTCGTCCCTCCCCTCCCCTCCCCTCCCCCTCTCTTTCCATCAGCTACGACCCCAGGATCAAAGTGTTCGCCAACGGCACGCTCGCCGTCCACTCGGTGACCGAGAAGGACGCCGGTGACTTCCTGTGTCTGGCGCGCAACCGCGCCGGCGACGACTTCGCGCAGCTGCGCGTCAACGTGCTGACGAGACCCGCCAAGATCGAGCGCAAGCAGCTCCGCTCCAGCCAGGAAGTGGCGTACGGCGGGCGCCTGAAGGTGGACTGCGTGGCGTCCGGGCTGCCGGACCCGGCCATCACCTGGGCGCTGCCCGACGGCACCATGGTCCACAACGCCGACAAGCTGAGGCCCGGCCGGACTCGCAGGTACGCAGCCCAAAGTGCTTTTAGAGTTATAAAAATAAAATAATACATGAATAAACCACACAAACAAATACATTTATATACGAATATATACATATTTTTTATACACAAAGTAAAAAGAATACAATAATTTAAAGAAGAATAATTTAAAAGAATGGATAAAATAATAAAAATAAATAAAAGGAGTCAAAATATAATTAAAAGTGTTTTTTAAGATGGATTCAAAAGGTATGTTTTCAGTTTGAAGTTTATTTATTTCACAAAGGGTATAAGTATATTGATGAACATTTAAAAAAAAAAAAAAATGTAAATATACAGGATTATAGCCAAAGGCTAATTTCCATCCTTAGTCCCTGACAGGTAGATGGTCCCTAAACATTAAAAAAAAAAAATACAATAAAACAAAACAATATAATAGACATAATAGTACATAATAAATACAACAAAACAAATCACAGTAAAACATTATAATAGACAAAATAGATAATAACAGACAACAGATCAGCAGCAGTAGTGGTCGTGCGTCTTATCCGCAAGTATTAACCTTAAGAAATTAATGAAAGTATTTGATACTGTGACATTAAAACTAAAAGTGACATCAGTACATTCTGTGTAGTTCATAATAAAAACGGTACATTTGAAGCGGCAGCCGTGAGAAGAGGGAAGAGGAACAACCGTTCAACCAGTTTCCATTTTCCCCCAAAATGGCACATACAGTATTTTGCCAAAATAGTAAGAACCGATGAACAGGTCGTTAATTAAATCAATCTCCTGCTATTTTAAACTCATTATGGATAAAAAATATCCCATTACTTCATCCAATTATAAATAAATAGGTAAATCACTGAATTGGGCTGACAGGATGGAAAGTATTTCTCAAACGAACCAGTGGACCACAAAAAAAAAAAAGGTACCTACGGGAAGATGGATTACTATTCTGCTTCCAAAGCAAACGTTTTTTAATAAGCAATGTTGGCAGATATTCACATACGATGGCAAGAGACCCGAATGGGCAGTTTTAATACGACACACCCAGTTGGTAATTGGGCCCCAAATGTGGGGACATAAAAGCGGCGAGATGCCTGCGGTTGTCGTTAATGTAGTCCAGTGTGTTAAAAATTCATTTCACATTTCACGGCTTATTGGATTCCTCTTGGGACACTTCTTTACGCGCGCGCTCGCGTGTTTGTCGCCCCGTGCCAAATGTAATAATGGTTTAGGTGTTTACTTGAATAACAGAAAGCAGAAAAGTATTTCTAATATTGTAGTTTTTAAAGGCTATAACATTTCAGGTAGCTACCAGCAATTCATTTATTATACTATGGAATCAGATTATAGAAAATGTCAGTTTCTGTTTGGATCGTTTCTTTATTATCCTCGCTGGATGATTGAATAACTTACGGTTACACATTGCTGAATACACAATATGGTTTTTAGAAAAGTAAAGAAAAATGCAAAATTTGCATGAAATTTCATAAAGCAATTTGTTTTAGCTTCGGTGTCATCAGAGCCGGCGGCAGCGTTGTAACCCCTCTCTGACCCTCTGACCTTTCCCTGCACGCCGCGGCGGCGGCCCTCAGGTACGTGGTGTTCGACAACGGGACGCTGCTCTTCACCGACGTGGGCCTGCCTGAGGAAGGGGACTACACCTGCTACGCCGAGAACCAGCTGGGCAAGGACGAAATGAAGGTCAGGGTCAAGGTCAAGGTCGCGGCGGCGCCGGATCCGCCACCGCCGCCGCCGCGGATCCGGTTCGACGGCGGCCCCCAGGTCACCGCGGTTCCCTACGGTGAGACGGCGTCCCTGCACTGCGGCGCCGAGGGGGAGGTCCTCTCCTGGATCTCCCCCACCAACCGGGCCATCGCCCCGGTCCCGGGGAAGTACCGGGTCCTGGACAACGGCACCCTGGTGGTCCACAAGGTCCAGCGGTCGGACGGCGGGAACTACACCTGCACGACCGCGAACGGCGCCGGCCTCCAGAGCCGCAGGGTCGCGGCGCTGGAGGTCCTGCTGATGGCGCCCTCCATCAACGGGCTGCAGGGCGTCAGCGCCGCCGTCGTGGCGGTGGCGGCGGCCCAGGGTCAGCGGAAGCTCGTGGACTGCGTCGCCACGGGAACGCCGCCCCCCCGCGTCATGTGGGTCTTCCCGGGGAACATGGTCGTGCCCGTGCCGTACCACAGCGGCCGCACGACGGTCCACGGCAACGGGACCCTGGAGCTCCGCGCCCCCCGCCGGGGCGACTCCGGCCAGCTGACCTGCATCGCCCGCAACGAGGGCGGCGAGGCGCGGCTGATGATAAGCCTGACCGTTGGCGAGGCCGCCGAGAGGGCGCCCAAAACAGAGAGCGTGCCGCTAACCGTCGGGACCGCCATGGTGCTGAACTGCTCTCTGCAGGGGGTCTCTGCAGCCCACCTCACCTGGATCCTCCCGAATGGCCTCCCGCTGCCGAGCGGCGCCCGTCTCCCCAAGTTCGCCCACCGGCCCGACGGCTCCCTGGTCATCAGCAACCCCTCGGTGGCCGAGGCCGGCGCCTACCGCTGCCAGGGCCGCGGCGCCGGCGGCCCGGCGGAGCGGACCGTCGCCGTGACCCCGGGCCGGAGACCGGAGATCACTCACCGTTACGCCGCCCCCGTCCGGGTCCTGAACGGCGAGTCCCTGTGGCTCCACTGCCCAACCAGTGGCGAGCCCCTCAGGCTGACCTGGACGCTGCCCAGCGGCGTGGTGCTGGCCCGGCCGCAGCGGGCCGGCCGCTACGCCGTCCTGCCCAACGGCACGCTGGCCGTCCGGCAGGCGTCCGTCTACGACCGCGGGTCCTACGTGTGCCGGGCGGCCAACGAGTACGGCGGCGCCGCACCGAGCGCCGTGGAGGTGGCGGTGGTGGCGCACGCGCCCCGCATCACCGACGGGCCACCGCCGAAAACCTTCGCCCGCCGCGGCGTGGCCCTCCAGCTGAACTGCGAGGCGACCGGCGTGCCCCGGGCGGAGATCGCCTGGGAGACGCCGGACCGGATGCGGCTGGCCGTCGGCACGCAGCCCCGTCTCTACGGCAACAAGTACATCCACCCGCAGGGGGCGCTGGTCATCCAGAACCCGACGGCGAGGGACGCGGGGCTGTACCGCTGCACGGCGAGGAACGCGGTGGGCGTGGACTCGAAAGCCACCTATCTCAACGTCTTCTGAACGGGGGGAGCGGCGATAATGTTGTAATAGATGTGAGGCCGGAGATGTGGAACAGATGTGGCGCGCAGGCGATATGGGGGAGGGACAAAAGCTTGCTTGGCGGCGGTGGCGGCGACACACGTTCAAACCCACCGCCGTTGATTACTGGGGGCCAGGAGAACTGCAGTATCACCGCAGGACCCGGGAGCCATTTTGGTTCTGGTTCTGGTTCTGGTCGGATTCGGTTAAAGGTCATCTCATGTTTGTTTTTTTCGCTCAGACAATGGCAGTTTAATGTCAGGCTGTAGAAATGTACAGTATATTTGGTATTCACCGCCTTAAAGGGGAGGTTTCATTCTAAGGTATAGCAAATAGCGATAGCTGGCACAAAGGCACCTGATATTTTATTTCTCCTTGATCAACTTTGATATGAACCGTCTTTTAAATGCATTTTCCTAACGGTTCAATTTGAGGTATTTTTATTTTTTTTATCCCTCTCAACAGATTCAATCGCTGAATCGATAACTTTCACTGGCAAATAGGAATGGGATTATGAAGTATGCAGAATGATGATGTGGCCTTATTTGTAAATTATTTGTCGTTGACAGACTGATGTACAGGTTGTTGTTGTTGTTGTTGTTTTTTTACATGTGTTAATAAAGATTTGTACCCTAGGTATTCCTATTTTTCCACGTGGACCAGGGGGGTAAAAAAGAAAAGTGTATTTTTTGCCATTTTGCGCGAACGCACATTACAAATCACATTTCTAAGAGTGAGCGCGGTTTCTCTAAAAGGGGAGGAGAACTTTCTTTTTGGGATTATTTTCTGTGATAATCATCGAAAAGTAAAGAAGTCATTTGGCCCGCTGTGAGGAAAGAAAGAGCGAGGCTACGCAACATAAAACTTAAGACGCTGCAGTTGAAGGAACTGGGTCAGTGTTTGCTCTCGGTGAGTAGGAGCTGGTAATCATTGCTCTGGGAGTTATTATGGCGCGCGCTCCTCTTCCAGAAGGAAGAAGAAGAAACATCTGGAGTCGCCATCGCTGAGTTTACTGGAACTGACCGACACTTACGCTCACTTTGCCGTCTCGCATCCAGATGTCATTAAAGCCCTTTACTAACGACAACACTGTCATCAGATATAATAACTCGTCTAACTGCTTTTACCTTCAGGATAATAATCATAATTATTTACTATTTGTACAGAAATGATGCTTAGACAGACAAAGTGCTTTAACTTGCACAATAATATGATGCTAAGTAAATGGTAAAACAATTACAGTACTTACAGTAATTACAATATTCTGAATTGAATGCCATGGATGGATCAAAGGAGGCCGGGAAACATTACCAAGACCACAGAGGGGGGGGGGGGGGGGGGGGGGGGGGCAGAAATCAGTTCATTATCCGATACGATTAAATAACAATACAAGCTATCACAATATTTACTGGCTTAGTGCGCAATTGGACTTCAGATCATGGAAAACCTTTCTTGTTTCCGTGTGCGCGCTAATTCTCTTAATTTTCCAAGTTCAGACCTCCAGAAACCTGATTGGCCCGCAGCGAGGCGTTGGTTTGTCTTTCCACTCGCCGGCTCTGGACCCGAGACCTGAGACCCGAGACCGAGACCCGAGACCCGAGACCCGAGACCCGAGACCGAGGCGGCTGACGCGGTGGTCTGCAACCGTGACCCTGAATCGACGCTGGAAAAAAAAAAAAAAAACGACAATCAGGAAGGAGGAAACATCTTGGACACATCTGTTCCTTCGCGCCGCCGGACGCCGCGTAGCGTAGCAACAAGGTTTTCCCGCCTCTTTGCAAACAGCATCCAGCATTCTTTTCACTTTCCAGAAGCGCGCGAGGCGCCGTCGACGCCGCCGCCGCCGCGACCTTTTCGTCAAAGCATTTAGTTTTTCCACTTTTGGAAACGTTTTGTGTGAACTTGTTCCCTAACCCAGATAGCAGCTATGTAGGCTAATAGCGCATTAGCGAGGCGAAGGTCTTATGTAGGCTACAAAAAACAACAATTGACTCCAGCTAGATGCTAGTAATGGCGTCGCGTCGCGTCGCGGTTGACAGACAAATCAAAGATAAACACGTGCCGCTGTGACGGAGCGCCCGCGGCGACGCGCGCGCGCCGCACCGTCAACCTGGTGGTGTTTTTGTTTTTTTCTTTTGGGTATATTTTCCTTTTTTTTTCTTTTTTTTGCCACTTGAAGGTGATTTATATCAGAGCGACACCGAGACTGTGAGACGTTTAAAATGATTATTCCAGACAGGAGCATCACACACGCACACACACACACACACACACACACACACAGGTTGTGGTTGCTTTGTTGTCGGCAAAACATTTTGAAGGAAAGCAAACTTTTAATAGTGTGTAGTTTCGTGATTTAGTGAACGAAAGTGTGTGTGTGTGTGTGTGTGTGTGTGTGTGTGTGTGTGTGAAAAGCTTGTCTTTAATCCTACACAACCCCACGACAGTTTCCTCAGTATATATCTTATGGCGAAGAGGCTGACTTGGTACTTTTTCGCCCTGAATGTTGTCACTTGTTTAAATTAGACCCGGCGTTTCCCAGCGATACGCGTTCATATTCTCCAGCGCGCGCCGCAACGCTGCACCGCTGCGACCCTGAACATGAATAGTCCAATTCATCAAACCAGCAATTCACACTTTTGAAGTTTAAAGTCAGACCCTACTTCAACCCCGCGGTTCGCCTCTGGCCATGTAAATCTCTTGATGGTTTATTCCAAGTATATATTATATATTCTGGCCTATTGTCAATGAATAGATGGGCGATGTGAACTTAAACATCTCCAGCGAAGTGCATGTTGCTATGGTTACAGTATTAAAGGGACTATGTGTAGGATTTCTAGAAGTTAATATATGAACAGGTTGTTATTTATCTTTAAAAAAAAATGAGACCTTCTGCGACTCCTACAGTCGCCCAATGGGTGTCTTGGGCGAGTTTATGCCGAAAAACCCTGTAAACCTAAAAGACTTTCAGCCGTGAGCCAATTTGGCTTTTATTTTGAAGTCCATTGAAGCTTTGCGGGATAATTATATCTTAATAATATCAACTCCAATTTCTGAAAAGGCTGCTGCTCTGTCTACCCTGATCTCCATCTAACTGTGCACACAGTGAAGGTCAAACATTTGTCAGACTTCTTGAATGGACCCTAATTACGCGTCGATTGCAATTTGTGACCCACTTAAAAAAAAAAATTTAAATGGTGCGTTTTTTTTTTGCTTCAAGTTTTCTTTTTTTAAGATGAATAATGAAAATGACCACAAAGCGAGACAAGTAGGCCCTATTCTCTTTCTTCGCGTCGTCTCACCTCTCTGGTCCCCTTTTCACAGCTGACTGCCATTACAGTCGGCATTCCCTGGGATTGAGAAATGAGAGGTCAGGAGAAACCAGAGCCACGGATCAACTTAGCACTTCGGGTCTTGGAAACCAATCAAAATATACTCCTGCGGTCGCTACCGCGCGTAATTGGCGGTGGCGCTGGTGGTCCGGGTGAGGTGGAGGTGGAGGTGATGGCGGTTCAAATCAACCCATCGCTGAACATGTGGAGACGGTTAAGTTTTCGGTGGCAGTTTTCACATTCATTTTCTTTGTTTTTGTTCATAAACTGCGTTCGCCTGGACGCATTTTAGCAATCGCTGCAAACGCGGCCTGCAGGGTGCGATTGGCGTTCTTTTGAGATTCGCCGCCAGACGCCACCGGACGCACAGGCCTGCTGTTTTCGGGTCTCATACACGCAACACGCATTTGTCGCCGAACAGGTAGTCACACAAAATGGCCCCCGCGTCGAAAGGTTCAAAAGTAATCACCGCAAGAACAAGGGGTTCGATGAAACAGAAGGTAATCGGATATCTGGAGCGACTCCAGATGTGGTACGTTACCGTGGATACGGCAAAACGGACGTTTCTCGTTGCTAAGACGACTCAAGAGCGCCTAACGATTAGTGCTCAGGCCTCGTTTAGGGAAGGGAAGGGAACAGCGACGGTTAATATTTGTTGGATACGAAACAAGACCCGGTCCAAAAATGAAGTACTATAAAGTAAAAATGTCCCAAAACACCCCCCCCCCCCCCCACACACACACACACCGATGTACTGGGCTGAAAGGACGAGACAAAATGCCACATCAATAAAACTGCTACCTCAGTGCAAGTGAGAAGAAACATGAACTATGGAAACGCAGTGTAAACTAGGCTACACACACACACACACGCACGCACGCACACACACACACACACACACACACACACACACACACACACACACACACACACACACACACACACGCGTCTCCTTAGTGATCTCTGTTTTGGACCCCTGTGGTGCTCCTGGAAAACTTTTCCTTTATCGGTCATCTCCGTGTTACTTTCAAAAACCCGCCCCGCTCAAGGACCCCTCAGCGGGGACTTAACCAGACCGACCAATTATCCGTCACCTCCTGTGCCCCCCCCCCCCCACACACACACACACACACACACACACAGTCCTCTCTGGTCTGGTAACAACAACAGAGAGAGAGGAGAGCTCCTCTTCAGATGCTTCATCCCTGGTCTGTGTAGTAG
>JAOPHQ010000675.1:45000-64886 GCA_030340625.1 Merluccius polli
AAATAATGCTTAACTTGAATACAGATGACCTGTTTGACCTTTTGGTTCTGTGTGCATGTGTGTGTGTGTGTCAGTGAGTGGGTGGGTGTGTGTGTACCTATGTATATCTGACATGTGTGTGTACCTGTGTGTGTGTGTGTGTGTGTGTGTGTGTGTGTGTGTGTGTGTGTGTGTGTGTCCATACGTTCAAAATCAATAGGGTTTTGAAGTCATGGTGACCTATTGAGCCCGGCTTCGTCCCCCCCTGCAGTCTTCAAACAGGGTGACCCCCCCCCCCCCCTTCCCCATCCCCCACCTCACACACACACACACACACACACACGCCAAAAACATACTAAAACCTGTGTTTGTTCATGCAGAGGAACCCGGATGAGAGCTAAACATCTCTAACAGAACAATGTCACATGTATTTAACATGCACATTTCTTTTAACTCTCTGATTTCTTATTTGTTGTGTGTTTTAGTTAATTGCTGTGTGTGTTGTGTGTTAACTTGTGTGTTAGCTTTTTGTCTTGTCTTGTCCAGGACTCCCTGGAACCTCAATGGGACCTTCCTGGTTAAATAAAGGATAAATAAAAACAAAATAAATAAAAACACACACACACACACACGCGCACGCGCACGCACCAGGGTGTCTGCGTCCAGGAAGACGCACTTGCGGTACCGCATCAGCGTCCAGGCGTGCAGCTTGGTGAAGGTCACGCCCAGCTCGGGACGCCCCAGCCGGGCGAGGCCGGCCCGGTCCCCGCTGTCCAGCACGTCCACCCGGACCACCTCGTCGAACACCTGCTGCAACGCACACCTGCGGGGGGAGACATATAAATATACATATATATTTATATTTACCATGGTCTGGGTGAATACTCGACTCTGATTGGCTGGAGGGTGTACGTTAAGATGTGTTAATTTTTACACCTAGGAAAGACGTTGACGCTATGAAGACGCTATGGCCGCGTTGCTTGGCAACGCCTGCATACGGGAGATATTAAATAGTCCGCTCGACTTGTACTTTTTTTTTTTTTTTTTTAACTCACGATTTTAACTCTAAAACACATTAAAGTATTATTAATTGATTAAATATTTGTTTATTTCGTAAGTGACCATGGTATAAGCGGGATAATGCCCGACTTCGCGGAATGGACTTCGCGGAACCGTCTTCCACTCCGCGTCGGACGGTTCACGCCTCCGCGTCGGTCATTCATTTCTGTTAACGGACACCTCGTCGGGTATTATCCCATACTTATTTTCATTTTTTAAACTTGCATGTGGCGTTGGACATTAATTGTATCAACAAAATAACTGTCGGAGTGTCTTAAAGTCGGTTTTCACGATACTAAAACCTCAACGTTTATTATTTAATACAGATAATCTTCATTTTAGACCCCATCCATTCCTTCTCTGATTAAACTGTGATGCTTTATTCTCCTTCCCTCCTTCTCTCCTTCCCTCCTTTCCATTTCAATTTCCTGAAGGGCAACCTGGTCTAAGGATCTCATCGACCCGGGTGGTCACCCTGTGAAAACCTCCAGCAGGAAGCTGTGTCCAAGGCGGACATCTTTAAAAAAAAAAAAAAAAAAACGAAAACGGTTGAAGCAACCCAGAGTCGATCTGGTGAGAACCAGCAGGCTGGGCTTTGGGTCTCAGAGAGGCTCAACTCAGACAAACCTTTAGTTTATTTTTTGTCATATTACTTTCCTTCCTCTTTTTTCTGGCATTTTTTCGAGGTTAAAAGTGAAATGACCCCCGCAGGATAGGCGGGTCTGAAGCGGGGCACACGAAAACGTTCGACTCATGCCGACTCTTTTATACAATGGGCCTCGTTATTATTTGTCTTTAAGAAACTTTCACTTTCTAAAGAGACAAATAGACATGGACAATACTCATTTTCTATGTCTAGCAATTTAATTTTACTTAAAATGTTGGCTTGTAATGCTACTATGTCTATCCCTCATGGCAGCCATTGCACTCCTAACCATCCCTGGCTTCTTCCTTGATAGTTAAAGGAGTTACGGTTAGGGGGCGTCAGGGGCGAGGCTAGCCCATTTTTAGGGGTGCTGAAGCACCCCTAAAAATGGGCTCAGCACCCCTAAAACTTGGGTAAGAAATGTTATTCTAAAAATTGTGTTTGTCTTTGACAAGGTTAAATAATGTCCAAAACATACTCCGTAGTTTGTGGTTTAAAATGTATATGTTAAGGACGAAAATGAAAACATCCCCGCTTAGCAAATGGTATCATCCTCTTCTCACCCCTCCTTCTCCTCTGCACCGCTCCGCAGCACGACCGGCGTCCAGCGCGACTCACGCAGAGTGAGACTTACGCAAATTACGTAAGTTATTTACGTAATTTACGTAAGTTATGTATTTTACGTTATTTACGTAACTTACGTAATTTACGTAAGTTATTTACGTAATTTACGTAAGTTATGTATTTTACGTTATTTACGTAACTTACGTAATTTACGTAAATTGCGTAACTTACGTAAATTACGTAAATAACTTACGTAACTTACGCAAATTACGTAAGTTATTTACGTAATTTACGTAAGTTACGTAACTTACGTAATTTACGTAAATTGCGTAACTTACGTAAATTACGTAAATAAGTTACGTAAATAACGTAACTTACGCAAATTACGTAAGTTATTTACGTAATTTGCGTAAGTTACGCAATTTACGTAAATTACGTAAGTTACGCAATTTACGTAAATTACGTAAGTTACGTAATTTACGTAATTTGCGTAACTTACGTTATTTACGCAAATTACGTAAATTACGTAACTTACGCAAATTACGTAAGTTATTTACACAATTTACGTAAGTTACGTAAATTACGTAAATTGTGAAAATAACTTACGTAATTTGCGTAAGTTACGTAACTTACGCAAATTACGTAATTTACGTAAATTACGTAACTTGTTAAGAACGTTTGCTTGTTAAAAGCAGCAGTGTGTAGTAAGATCCTCGTCGGCCTCATGAGGGCGAGGCTAGCCCATTTTTAGGGGTGCTGAAGCACCCCTAAAAACAGGCTCAGCACCCCTAAAACTTGGGTAAGAAATGTTATTCTAAAAATTGTGTTTGTCTTTGACAGGGTTAAATAATGTCCAAAACATACTCCGTAGTTTGTGGTTTAAAATGTATATGTTAAGGACGAAAATGAAAACATCCCCGCTTAGCAAATGGTATCATCCTCTTCTCACCCCTCCTTGTCCTCTGCACCGCTCCGCAGCCCGACCGGCGTCCAGCGCGACTCACGCAGAGTGAGATCCGTTTAGTTGTAGTGTTGTGAATCAACTCAGTAAGTGCTCCAAAGCTGTCTCACACTTCTTTCCTTTTACCGAGAGTTGTTCCGATTCCGATACCATATCGGTGAGTGCTGGAGTCCAGGCACCGTTTACCAGTTAGCTCTGTTAGCCCGGTTAGCTCCGTTAGCGCCATTAGCGCGGCTACAGTCGAACTGGAGTCCATTTATTAAGCAGAAACAGCAGCGCCACAAGTACCTGTGTAGTGCGTGTGTCTGTTGTTAAAGTTTATCGTTACTTTGAGACTCATTTTAACAATCGGGAGTCATGTCAACATGACGTCACGCGCGTCTTTTCTGGTCCGTCGTCATGGAAACATGAAGCCCTGCCAGTGGTGCGGCGTTTGGACCAGAGTGAAAACAAACGAAACGACACATCACTGTATACCACCAGTATGTGTGAAAACACTCACTGTGGCTTTTTAAATTCATTGTTATTTATTCATAGATTTATATCTGTTATTTTTCAGTTGTCTGACTATCAAACCAGACAATAAAATAAAGTTAAATGTTTTTCTTTTGCTGTATTCATTCATGTTTTACAGAGGATTTAACCTGAACCAGGCTTTGCAACAATAATAATCACATCACATTCATGCGGGCATATTATATACTAACTCCTAGCGTTACTCTGTGTGTGTGTGTGTGTGAATGATAAAGTTATTTTTCAATAGACATATTTTTTGTTTTTGTGTGAAAAAAGTGTGGGTGGTGGCAGTGGGGCTCATTGGGTGCTCAGCACCCCTAAAGCTCTGACCCTAGAATCGCCCCTGGGGGGCGTCATAAATATATTGCCTGAAAAGCCCTTTGAGACTGTAAATGTTATGAATGGCTCTAGGGCTTGTACATCAGAGTGCATCATGGGAGTTTTTGCTGGCGATGCACCGCCATATTGAGAGGACTCCAGGGAGTTGTAGTCCTGTAAAATCCTAAATCATCACGTAAATATACCGTAACCTAGGCTGATGAAAACCTCATTCTGCCACGTCTCGCATGAGAATTAAGTCGATCGACAGACAATGAGTCAAATCAAATTTTTATAATCGATTAATCGTTTAGTACGACAAACCATTTGCTGCTAAGTTCAAATGTTTGGTTCATGGATCATTATAAAATTAATACTTTAGTTTTTCTTGGCTGCTTGTCAGACGAAGCAACTTTAAGACATCACTTTGGACTCTGGTACCTTGTGGAGATATTTGCTATTATTCATGATATTTTCTAGACTAAATAAAAAATGATTGTGAGATGATACTGTGTGTGTGTGTGTGTGTGTGTGTGTGTGTGTGTGTGTGTGTGTGTGTGTGTGTGTGTGTGTGTGTGGTGGTGTAACCCTCACCGGGACTCGTCGGAGACGCCGGGGGAGATCATGACCACGATGCGGCGAGACGTCCCGTGGCGCCGCAGGCTCTGGGCCACCACCGTGGCGCCCATGCAGTAGCCGTCGGTGGTCGCCAAGGTGACGAAGGCCTCGTCCACTGGAGAGGTATGGGAGATGAAGAGGGTCAGACTCACTGTTACAAGTAAAAGTCCTACATTGAAAATGTTACTTAAGCAACAGTATTGGCATCAAAATATACTTAAAGCACCAAAAGTAAAAGTTCTCCTTATGCAGAATGGCCCATTTCAGAATAATATATATCATATTATTGGATTATATTTAATGTCGCAGCTGATAAAGGTGGAGCTCATTTTAATGCATTTATATCTATTTTATATATTACTTTACATACTGCTGGTATTTGTAGTGGTACAAAAAAGTACAATATTTGCCTCTGAGATGTAGTGGAGTCGAAGTATATGGTAGCAGACAGCTCAAGTAAAGTAAAAGTACCTCAACTTAAGTAAATGTACTTAAGTAAATGTACTTAGTTACTTTTTACCACTGGTAGAGACTAGTATGACACTTTTAGGTGCTGTAGGTCAGATTTAAGAGCTATTATATATATACTAGTATTATTAAAGGTGCAGTAGGTCAGATTTAAGATCTATTATATATATACTAGTATTACTAAAGGTGCTGTAGGTCAGATTTAAGATCTATTATATATATATACTAGTATTATTAAAGGTGCAGTAGGTCAGATTTAAGATCTATTATATATATACTAGTATTATTAAAGGTGCTGTAGGTCAGATTTAAGATCTATTATATATATACTAGTATTATTAAAGGTGCAGTAGGTCAGATTTAAGATCTATTATATATATACTAGTATTATTAAAGGTGCAGTAGGTCAGATTTAAGATCTATTATATATATACTAGTATTACTAAAGGTGCTGTAGGTCAGATTTAAGATCTATTATATATATATACTAGTATTATTAAAGGTGCTGTAGGTAGGATTTAAGAGCTATTATTTGAGTGTAATTTGTTAGAAATGTCCTCTCCATCCATCAGCTATTAGTGAGTGAAATGCTCTGTGAGAATATCTGTTTCTAGTTGACTGCGCCTCCCTCTGATTGAGACAAATTAGGTTTTTACCAATCATCTCTTCCCTGATTGGTTTGGGAAATCAATCACATGTGCGTGAAGGCAACTATTCTCAATGGCGGAGAGGGAGGGGACATTTTATGGGCTCTTCTTCTTCTTCTGCTCTCCCTCTCAAGTCTTTCCTACAGCAGCCTGAAGTCAGACACACGGCATGAAGGACAGGTGGAGGTTAAGTTGTTGGATAGGCTGGGGGATCGAACCAAGTACCTTTCAGCAGGGGGGCTGAACACTAACCCTAACCCTAACTTTTGGGGACTTCGGGGTCTGGTAACTGTGTGTGATGAATGATGGACATGTATTTAGCGTATTTAAGGGGTTTTTAGTCTGAAAAATAATCTGTAGAGCAATCGCCGTTAAAAAATACCTTTTTTTGCAGCACTATTCAGTGCATTTCTGTTCACATGACATCATTTAGACAGGCATATTGGTATTGGTATAGGCTGGAGTGGTATAGTGGCCCAAGGTCCCAGATCTAGCAGACTTATGGCGGCCTACCTGACATGCTTGGAGGCTGAGGAGCAAAGGAGGCGCAAAGGAGGAACCAGGAACCTCCTTGTGGAAAGCGTCGCGGTGCAGACGGTCACGACTGAAGCCCTCAGTTGGAGACGAGGAGGAAAAATCAAATTTGAATTTGTCAGATCCCACAGGAACCACCACCTCCCCCTCTCTCTCTCTCGCCCACTCTCTCTCTCTCTCTCTCTCTCTGGGGTCTCTTGTGCAACCTCCACCGGTTTTTGGCCTCCCACCCACCACCCCCCCCTTGTAGCGGTGTGACCACCAATGACACGAGAGTCACGTCAGACACCGCCCACGTCCAAGCTGGCCGCGGCGAGGTACACAACGTGGGTTGCCAACGTCTCTCTCTCTGTCTCTGTCTGTCTCTCTCTCTCTCTGTCTCTCTCTCTCTCTCTCCCTCTCTCGCTCTCTCTCTCTCTCTCCCTCTCTCGCTCTCTCTCTCTCTCTCTCCCTCTCTCGCTCTCTCTCTCCCTCTCTCGCTCTCTCTCTCTCTACACAGTAACTTCATGTCTCTCTCTCTCTCCCTCGCTCTCTCTCTCTGTCAATGTATCTCTCTCTCTCTCTGTCTGTCTCTCTCTCTCCCTCTCTCTCTCTCACTCTCTCTCTCTAGGTCTACACAGTAACTTCATGTCTCTCTCTTCCTCTCTCTCTCTCCCTCTCTCTGTCTACACAGTTACTTCATGTCTCTCTCTCCCTCCCTCCCCCTCTCTCTCTCTCTCTCTCTCTCTCCCTCTCTCTCTCTCTCTCTAGGTCTACACAGTAACTTCATGTCTCTATCTCTCTCCCTCGCTCTCTCTCTCTGTCAATTTATCTCTCTCTGTCTATCTCTCTCTCTCTCTACACAGTAACTTCATGTCTCTCTCTCTCTCTCTCTCTCTCTCTCTCACACTCTCTCTCTCTCTCTGTAGCTCTACACAGTTACTTCATGTCTCTCTCTCCCTCTCTCTCTCTCTCTCTCTCCCTCTCTCTCTCTCTCTCCCTCTCTCTAGGTCTACACAGTAACTGCATGTCTCTCTGTCTCTCTCTCTCTCTCTCTCCCTCTAGCCAGTTGAAACCCTAATGTCGCCTAATATTAATGATCACTTAAATAATGAGTCATTTAAAGCTAAAGGCTGTATAAGGAATAGACTCTTCACCAAGTACATTTACAACAGTTTATTTTGTAACTGTACAACAATTTTATTGAACACATGTACAACACACACACCCCCCCCCCCCCCCCACACACACACGCACACACACACACAGCCAAGCCACGTCAATGTGGGTCGACCTGGACAGACGTGTGCGTCGCCGACGGCATAACGTAAGTTGGGTTACAAAACATACAAAACAACAATAGCATTTCAAAACCAAAACAGTACAAACCTCCCAGAATGCAATTCAACGGTAGCTCTTCGCAGGAGGGGCATCCTGTATAGCGTATATGAAGTATTTACAGCGGACACAGATTACAGTTAATGCATATTTTTTTGTTCATAGTCTAATCCATACATTTGTATTTGTATTGTTTATTTGCGTTAAAGGTGCAGTGCGTAGGATTTAGCGGCGTCTAGCGGGAACAGACTTGGCAGACATTGAATACAATATTCGTAAGTATGTTTTAATTGACGTATATAATCCCATGAAAAATAATAATCGATGTGTTTTTTCGTAACCTGAGAGTGAGGTGAGGGGTTTTTTACTTCACTAAATCCTACACACACTGCACCTTTAACACCGTATTAGACACAAGGGTTAATGTGCGTACGGCCAACGCAACAGTCCTTTCTTTAGCATGTTAATAGAAGAAACTCAACTCAACAAGTCCATAGAAACATAAGATGGCAGCTAACTATAATGCTTTAAAGAATACTGATGCTGGTAATTGTTTTGTTTCAATTACTTCAGCATTGACGCGTCGCCTACAAAGGGGTCTCAGTATTAAATCATTCAAATATGTTCAAATTCAAACCCAAGCGGAAATCGACACCCCTAGAAATATAACTTGTTTGTTGCCCATAATGAAACTTTTCCATCCCTTGAATCCTCTAAGCTACTCAATGTATCCCCATAGCAACCCCCGTTTAATAGCACTTAAGATTAGGTTCAAGGCACTTCAAATGAATGCTAGCCCCGGCGCTAAAACGGGGAAATCCTTCGTATGGCCCTGCATCCGGTTACACAGTGTTGCTCGGTGGTTAAAGGCAGTGTTTGGGTTTAGCGTTAACAATTGTAAGGTGCTTAACAGTCGAGGTTTTAGAGCCGGTCTGACAGTCGGCTGCGTCTGGTAGGTTTTGTTAAGACCTTCTTTGGGTCGCGGAGGAAAGACAAACTTAGCGGACACGGCTGGCAGCGCACATGCGCACAAAATGTGCTCTAAGCTGACAGAAACAAGAGCAGGGTTCACACCCTGATTTATTTTACATTTATGTTGCGCTATAGTTCGAAAAAATTTAGCAAACAGGTAAGTTTAGCTGCCAGCTGTGTCCCTTTAGTCTCTCCTCTGCGTCTGTGCTCAACGACAATTTGGAAAAGTCGTGGAAAGTTTGGAAAAGTCGTGCGGTAGCACAAGAAATTCGGTTTTGCTGGAAGTTTGCTTCTCAGGTCAGTTTGCTTCCCAGGTCAGTTCCTCTCGCGTTTCCAAACTGCGCTGCCCTACCTACTACACCAAGTATACGTTACCAACTACAATCATTACAAAAAAAACAAGGTAAACATCGCAAACCCAATGTCAGGTTAAATTAACATATAGCAGCTGTCGAAAAAGCTGTGGAGAAATAGGCAACAACAAAAAAAAATACACACAACCAACACAAATTGCGAGAAAATGAAATAGCATTCTACACATAGTAAAACTCAAAATGCCATCATAAGGCAGCGAACTATACAGGCACGGACAGATGTGGGGTTTGATTTGTGTAAGACCCACATCTGCTAGAAGAACAGCCATCTTGTTTGTCTCCCTGCGAGACGTCTAGGCCTTGAGCAGGTTGCTGAGCTCTGGGGGGAAACAGGAGGAAACAGATTCATACACATGAAAGGATGAATATCATGAACCACAAGGCAGTGATCATCAATTATAGTATTATGATCTAGTAATGAGGTGGGTCATGTATTCATGAGGTTATTATGGTCTAGTAATGAGGTGGATAATGTATTCATGAGGTTATTATGGTCTAGTAATGAGGTGGGTAATGTATTCATGAGGTTATTATGGTCTAGTAATGAGGTGGATAATGTATTCATTAGGTTATTATGATCTAGTAATGAGGTGGGTAATGTATTCATGGTTATTATGATCTAGTAATGAGGTGGATAATGTATTCATGGTTATTATGATCTAGTAATGAGGTGGGTAATGTATTCATGGTTATTATGATCTAGTAATGAGGTGGATCATGTATTCATGAGGTTATTATGATCTAGTAATGAGGTGGATAATGTATTCATTAGGTTATTATGGTCTAGTAATGAGGTGGATAATGTATTCATTAGGTTATTATGATCTAGTAATGAGGTGGGTAATGTATTCATTAGGTTATTATGATCTAGTAATGAGGTGGGTAATGTATTCATGGTTATTATGATCTAGTAATGAGGTGGGTAATGTATTCATGAGGTTATTATGATCTAGTAATGAGGTGGGTAATGTATTCATGGTTATTATGATCTAGTAATGAGGTGGGTAATGTATTCATGAGGTTATTATGATCTAGTAATGAGGTGGGTAATGTATTCATGAGGTTATTATGGTCTAGTAATGAGGTGGATCATGTGTTCATGAGGTTATTATGATCTAGTAATGAGGTGGGTAATGTATTCATGAGGTTATTAGTCACAAGGTGGATAATGGACAGTAAGGATGAATTGAGCCTACGTTGAGGTTGAGCCTGGTCTCCCTGGTAGTTTTTGCCACTCTCAGGGTCCGCACCTGAAGAGACGGAGAACACAGTGAACCCAACAATGGCAGCAAAGTGAGTTGTGGATAACACTGGTCTAGTCCTGGTCTGGTCCTGGTCTAGTCCTGGTCTGGTCCTGGTCTAGTCCTGGTCTGGTCCTGGTCTAGTCCTGGTCTAGTCCTGGTCCCACCCTGGGACGACTCGGCTCCCAGGGGACCGCGCGTCCTTTTGAGCGGCGGCGTGTCCTCAGCAGAAAGACGGACGCGTGTGTCCATGTCCTCCAGCCACGCTGCACTCTGAACAGCACTTAACATTTCTGTCGTTGCTGCAGTATCGATCGCTTCGATTGGCCGCTTGGAAGTCGGCGTGGAGGACAGGAGCGTCCGTCTCTCGCTGCCCGCGCTTTTCACTCATTACTGTTTTCATGTGACTCATCGAAATTTCATTTTTCTTCTTTTTATGGTACTTTTGTGACTTTTATCAAGAAAAAGCGCTATACAAATAACATTTATATATTATTATTATTATTGATATTAATATTATCATTATTATTTTAGTGTGTTTACCAAAGCTGTGTTGACTCAACTCTATTGCTACTTAGTGCAATAGTTTGATCACACTGCTGTCATATTAAACTAATAAATGTGTATAACATATGAAATCAGGCTATAATAAAGCTAATATTCTACAATATAGCTACTTAGCTAGATAATATGTAGCTAGCTTAATATAGCTTATAGTAACACTTATATTGTATAATATAGCTAACTACTTAGCTAGCAATTATATATAGCTCGCTTAATATCGCTTATAATATAGCTTATATTCTTTAATCTAGCTATTATAATAGCTTTATTACAAATTCTGCCAAATAATATGGATTGCGTTGTTTGGCATCGGATCATCAGTATAAAAGTCGTTACTGAGGGTGTGTTTAGGGGGGGGGGCGGTGGGAGACGGTAACCGTGGTTACTCACCTCCCTGCAGCTTGAAGCAGAGCTTCTTCTTCTGGTAGGCGAAGTAGCTGGACGCGGCGCCCAGGATCGCCATGCCGACGGCGCTGGCAATCCCTGCGATCTGACCCGCTCCGGCCTCTGTTGACCCCGGGACACACGCACACACACACACACACACACACACGCACGCACACACGCACGCACACACACACACACACACAAAAATCATGATTGATTTGGGGTTAAGAAATGTCATAGAGAGGCCTTTACGTGTTATTTTGTATGCGTGTGTTTGATTTGCCGTGTATGTGAGCAGCACATACAAAACAAACACACATATAGCCGTGCAGTTATGACTCTGCTGTAAAGAATTTGGAAACAGGTTATTGCAGTTATTATTATTATACAGACCTGTTAAGACCTGATATGTGCACAATCACACGTTATTTGTACATGGAGCTGCAAAAACGCCCGCATGTTGCGTCACGCATATCGCACTAAAACAACATGCGTTATAACTAGTGATGGGCCGTTAGACTCTTATCGGCGATAATATTTTTGATAATATTATTATTTAGGTAGAAAACACATATTATGGACACCTTCGACATCATTCAAAGGAGCCACTTTAATCTAGATTAACCTAGATTAATATCAAGATTACCATTAGATTAATCTAGATTAAAGAATTTAATCGATGCCCATCTCTAGTTATAACTTAAGTGGCATATTATTGGCCTTTGCATGTGTCCCGCTTTGTTTTGAACCAGACCGGGTCTTCAGTCTCCACCGGACGTGTCACCGCCCCGACCGCTCCACAAGGTGGCAGTCAACACCCATACGGCGGCCGGCCGGCGGCGGGCAGGAGAGACACGAGGGGGGCGGGAAGGGAGGAGTAATTGCGGCGGCGGCGTCCCCGGAGGACTACTCCACACATCCGGTGAAATGTGTGCAGCTCGGTATAAAAACTTCTTCTTCTGTTGTTGTTGTTGTTGTTGTTGTTGAGCGGAAAACCGGTACAAACACAGTAATCCGTTGTTGTGTAGACAGATACCAGATACTTCAACAAAAAAACACCCATAATGCATTGTTTTTTCCGAGGTTATGGATATCTCCGCTACCGGTATTATCTCTGGCGCCGGCGTTGGGGATCCTATGAGTCACGGCGTCCTGCGGACAAAAGTGAGGACTCCCTCAACGATGACACATAAAAGAGGAATCCCTGCCCAGTGGAAACAAAGGGGGGAACGTGTACGGACACACACACACACACACGGACTCAAAGCCAACATAAGCACATCCCCCACAACGCCACACAAAAGGCGTGTGTACAGACAACACAGCACCGCAGCGCAGAGAGATACGTTTAGACGCACGCACACACACACACACACACACACACACACATATAAGTCACAGGGGAGAGGTGTGTCCCATGATGAGTACTGAAATAGGGCGTTGTCACGGGGGAGGGAGAGGGAGAGAGAGAGAGGGAGAGGGAGAAAGAGAGGGAGAGAGACTAAGAGAAAGAGGAGAGAGAGAGAGAGGGAAGGGGAGAGGGAGAAAGAGAGAGAGAGAAAGAGAGGGAGAGAGAGAGAGAGACTAAGAGAAAGAGGGAGAGAGAGACTAAGAGAGAGAGGGGGGAGAGAGAGAGAGAGAGAGAGAGGGGGAGGGAGAGAGGGAGAAAGGGAGAGAGAGAGGGGGGAGGGGGGAGAGAGAGAAGGAGAAAGGGAGAGAGAGAGAGAGAGAGAGAGAGAGAGAGGGAGAGAGAGGGAGAGAGGGAGAAAAAGTATCACTGGAAGCTATTCCCAAAATGGTTTACTGCTGGAAAATGACGTGTCCTGCCCTGTGTAATAGCTTTCCACACACACACACAAACACACACGCACACACACACAAACACGCACACACACAAATACACACACACACACACACACGGCGTTCATAAATGACAACACACAATATTTCCCGGAGAACAAAGCATCGAACCGTATTTATTAGCACCGCAAAAAAAAAAAGCTCAAAATGACACACAGACCCGAACCGGGTTTCTCCCCAACAACACACACACACACACACACACACACACAAAACAGAAATGAGTCGTCAAATGAGTAACAGGAACATTTTGTAAACGGATCCTTTTTGCAGTCGGAAGAAAAAACACTTTTTAAAATACTTTTAAAACTTTTAAATAGTCTTTCAATTCCCCTTTCTTTTTTCTCTGCTGTGCATTTGGTCCAGAGTCGGGGGGGGGGGGCAGGGGGGGGGGGGGCATCGCTATGTGAAGAATGTGTCACGACTGCTTCATATACTCAAGGCCGTTTGGGCTTAAGACAACAACAGCGCCGCCGGGTCACATGGGTGTGTGTCTGAACACGAAAAAATAAACTAAACTAAATCCACTCACACCCAGAAACTATTTAAATGGCTAAACCCCCTCCAGAAGAAAAGAAGCAGAACAACGCGGGACACACACACACACACACACCCATATACCAGATGTGACCACATCCTGTGAACGCCGTCTGTCTGCCTGTCTGCCTGCCTGACCAAAGCCCTGTCTCCCTGCCCAGGTGAACGCAAACGCCATCAAAACAACTCGCGTCGTCCGCCAGTTGGAGAGATGCGTATAAGAGGCGATGGAAACAGGAAGTAGATTTGAGACAGCTGCTGACACAGCGCCTTAAAGGGACCTTTACCGGTCTGGGTGGTCAAAACCATCGTAACCGTCTCTCCCGGCGTCACTAAAACCTCCGTTATACAGATATTATTTGGCGATTAAATTATTAATTTCCCTGTACCGATTCTGCCGAAGATTCGCTGCAATGTAAACTAAAATATCACTTTTTTGTGGACAGCATCACAGCGGACTCCGCCCATACAAGACGTTTACAAAATGTTGGGCGTGTTCACGCCGGTAACGGGCGTTTTAGTGGAGCCAGGACAGACGGTTAGACCGGTTTGGTCCTTTAAGATTATCTAACTAACTTAACTAACGACTGTTTTCATAGTCGATTAATCTAAGCGATGATTTTTTGATCCGATGTATCGATTAATCTAAATTAGTCTAAAAACATTTCATCAATTTGGAAACGCCGCCACAAGTGACCAAGTGAGTCCAGAAAGTGATGTCTTACATTTGCTCGCTTTATCTATAGGAAATATAAGGAATATATTATATATTATCCTTATATTATATTATATAAGGAAAACTAAAGTATTCCCGTATTTATGACGACCCACGAACCGAGCATTTTGAATGTCTGAAACGTCAAAAAGCAGGAAACGTTTGGCGCTTGTACTTAATAAATGACCTTAACGAGGAATCAAAGCTAAATTGATTCGATTAATTTCCCGTCGATCGACTAATCGACGAATCGACCGATCGCTGCAGCCCTTAAACTTAAACAAAGAGCAAACCGTCTATTATATTTAAGTAAACCCTGTGAACTCGACACGGACCAGATCGTAACACCGATACGTTCATCTTATTATTACTCTCTGGTATCCGCAAAAAACAATATAACGTAACATAAGGATGACTCATGGGGGCCCGCGGGTTCAATGCCAGGGAGGGGCGGACACAATAGGAGCGGGTGTGAACAATGCGCACTCAACAAACACACACACACACACACACACACACACACCTTGTGTGACACCCAAAAGTTGTATAACTGTCAATGGTGCGCTGTGGTGGTGGTGGTGGGGGAGGGAGGGAGGGAGGGAGACAGGGAGAGAGGGAGACAGGGGGAGAGAGAGACGGGCCTCACGCCAGCCCCTCCAGAAGTCGCAGGGCCCGCTCTAACACCGGCACCAGGCTGTGCTTTACGTTCTCTAGCCAAATATAGACTCCCTCCGGCATGTTAGCATTTAGGATCCTCAGCATTTGGAGGACCCAGGGATCTGCAGGGACACACAACCAGAGCAGAGGGGGGGTTTCGGTGAGCCGGGCTTCGGGGGGGGGGGGGGGGGCGCCACCGCCACCGCCGCCGCCGCCGTTTCAATACCACCGCACCGATCCGATTCAACCCCAGATCCAAAGCTGCGTTTCTGGTTTAGCACCGAAAACAGAGCCGCCTTCCTCCACCCCCCCCCACTACACCGCCTATTCATGCGTTCATACGTTCACACGTTCATACGCGCGTCTTTAAAAAGACGTTGGTAGACCAGAAGTTACACACCGGACAGGATTGGGGGGGGGGGGGGCTTTGTTAATAACCGCGCGAACCGACAAACTGACACCAAAACCACTTCCTCCGAGACGGGAAAATGGACGACAAAAAAAAAGCCAGGCCTCTTTCCGAACCGAACAAACGATTTAGGGGAGTTGTAGAAAGGAGAGAGATAGAGAGAGAGGGGGGGAGAGAGGGAGAGGGGGGGAGACATGTAAGCCGTAGAGACCAGAGGTTAGAGCCAGCTGGGGCGTCACCAAGACCAGAACCCAGGACATGTTCTTACCTTGAGGCTGGTCGCCGCCGCCGTCGCCAGCTGAGGAACACAAGGGGAACACGAACATGAGTTTCAGTTCCTGTCTGACTTCCTCGCTTCGTTTTGGCGTTTAAACGTGTGTGTGTGTGTGTGTGTGTGTGTGTGTGTGTGTGTGTGGTTTTTACCGTTGTAGCCGGGGTCCTGGGCGCGGGCTAAACCAAAAAAAACAGGAGAAGAAGAGCAGAATGAGGAGCAGGATGGAAACAGCGCTAATTATAACACATGTATAATACAATAATACAATATAATACGTAAGAATATAATTCAATTTTATTCAATTTTATTTATAAAGCGCATTTCGTGCACAAGGCCGACTCATTGTGCTTCACGAGAGGTAACCATAGTTACAGTGAAAACAGTTCTATAAAAATCAATTAGGGAATCAGTTGAAGAGTTCAAGTGCAAGTAAACAATCACATGTATGACATCATCACCACATACGCACTTACACTCATAGATGCGCACACACTCACACAACCACACATGGACACAGGCACACACACACACACACACAGTTCAACAGAATGCTATAATAATAATAATAATAATAATAATACATGTATGTCAATTGAGGTTATGGGTTAAGTTATTTTATTAGACTAAAACTAGATAGCTCATTAATTTAAATCTTTAATCTCAACCTAATTTGATCATCCCAACAAGTTCGACGCCTTTATTTTATTTTTTGTTGCACTTTTCAGATTCAGAAAACTTTATTTGTCCGTCAGCAGCATGCCGACAACGCGCCGCCGCTCAAACAAACGACAACATTGAGCACCGCGACACGTCTAGCGAGCCGTTTTGTTCTCGATGTGCGTGCGGCGCGCGTACGACACACACTTGTCCATGCTAACGACGTTTCAACCGATAATATCGTAATGCGTTATTATAGCGCCGCTGTGGAGTGAGTGTGTGTGTGTGTGAGTGTGTGTGTGTGTGTGTAGTTGATATCAACTGGCCTGAGTCTGGCTGATTAGACTATGGGGGCCAGGTTAGGGTTGCACACCTGAGTGTTTGGAATAACGCCGTTTAAAATGTTTCCAGTAACGGGGTAATCTAACTAATTACCGTTTCCGTGGTTACAATGCCGTTATCGTTACTGAACGTTAAATACGTTGCGTTACTATGAATTGATGACCGGGTGGGTTAACAACGAGATAAGCGATTCTGATTGGCTAAGGCAAGAGTCATGTTTCATGGTAGCCAATCGGAGCCTGTGTGTTTTTACACACAAGCCAGGCCACGCGCACCACACACACACACACATACACACACACCAAACACATTGGAAGAAGCAGCACAGACGGCGAGTCCGTTGTGAAAACTGCTCAGAAAAATTCAAATTCTTTGACATATAGCAACTTTTTTTTTTTTTTTTTACAGTAACGCAAATATTTAGCCTAGAACTCTAGACACCCCCTAGCGGCAGCACATGTATTTGGCAGCTAGGTAGGTCTAGCACAGCTCCGTCGGCTTTTTGGTGCTGGAAACACCAAGTGTGTCTTGTATATCTGACCAATCACAGCGTGAGGGGCGGAGTCGGAAGCCGGGCTACCATGACGACAGAGTTGCGACGGTTCCGTGTTGGAGGTAAACAATGGCTGCTGCTGCTGGCGAACGGCTGTCTTTCGACTCGGCTTTGGCCGCGACTCTTCAAGACTTGAAGTTAACATTTTATTTGAGAAAAGAACAAAGAACGGCACTGAAGTCTTTCCTCGAAAATAAATATGTATTCGGAGTTTTGATTAATTACGTAGTCAGAGCCGTCGCCATGACTACGTCACCTTCTTCGTTGCTCTGATTGGTTGTAGCGCTATCCTATTGCGTGCAGAGGGAACTTGAAAGACAACCGTTTATCCCGCCCACACTGCCAATGGAGCTGCGCCAGACTTTACTCGAGTTTTAACCAGAACAAAGAGATCAGAGCACATTACTCCAGTTCTAAAGTCTTTACACTGGCTCCCAGTCAGCTATAGAATAGACTTTAAAGTTCTGCTACTGGTCTACAAATCACTGAATGGTTCAGGTCCAGAATACATGAATGACATCTTAGTAGAATACAAACCCAGTAGGGCTCTGAGATCTACTGACTTAGGTCAGATAGTGAAGCCCAGAGTTCAAACTAAACATGGTGAAGCAGCTTTTAGCTGTTATGCTGCACAAAACTGGAACAAACTACCGGCTGAACTGAAATCAGCCCCAACTGTGAGCATTTTTAAATCCAAGTTAAAAACACTTCTCTTCTCCTGTGCTTATGATTGAGCTTGTTCAAAGCACTTTAAATTGTAAATTTAATTGCACTATGTCCTTTTAAATCATGATTTTATGCTGCTCTTATAGTACTTTATTTCTTTCTATTCTTCTATTCTTGTATTTTTTATTACTTTTTATTACTATTATTATTTATTCTAATTTTTATTTCAATTCTTATTGTTCTATGTAAAGCGCATTGAGTTGCCATTGTGTATGAAATGCGCTATATAAATAAAGCTGCCTTGCCTTGCCTTGCCTTACATCTTTCAGGCTAGCAAATAGTTACTTTCCCTGGTAACTAGTTACTTTTATTATAAAGTAATTATGTAAGTAAGTAACTATGACTAATTACTTTTTTAAAGTAACATTCCCAACACTGCTTGTCAGGCTAGCAAATAGTTACTTTCCCTGGTAACTAGTTACTTTTATTATAAAGTAATTATGTAAGTAAGTAACTATAACTAATTACTTTTTTAAAGTAACATTCCCAACACTGCTTGTGGTGCAGAGCAAACACGGCACCCAGTATAAACCAGCCGTCACCACACACACACACACAGGGAGAGAGAGAGAGCGCCACTGTCATGGCCACACCGCAGTCGTCTACAACCTCTACTACCAGGTGAGGCTGTCAGCCACCCACACACGCTCCGCCGCCGCATCGCGTGCTCAGAAACCACGGAGAGCGAGCGCGGCGGCGCTGGCGGCGTGGGCGCGGTCGGGCGTTACTGGTGGGGGTTACTTTAGTTCAACATGCAGCAGCGCCGCCGCCGCTGCCCGCTTTGTGAAAGTCATCCCGTGTGGATTCTGAACAGGCATGTGGTTCTGGTTATGGTGGTCCTGTTTACTTCTTCATTCCTTTGTAGGAAGAAAAAAAAAAAAACAACACAACACCAAGGAAAAAAAAGGAGGGAAGAAATAAGGAAAAAGGAGTAATGGCTTCCATGCTGTGTGTTGTCTGACCGAGCGAGTCAAGGGGGGAGGGGGGGAGAGAGAGAGAGAGAGAGAGAGAGAGAGAGAGGGAGAGGGAGAGAGAGAGAGAGACAGAGACAGAGAGGGAGAGAGAGAGAGAGAGACAAAGAGAAAGACAAAGAGAAAGACAAAGAGAAAGACAGAGAGAGAGACAAAGAGAAAGACAGAGGTACAGAGGGAGAGAGAGAGAGGGAGAGAGGGAGGGAGAGAGAGAGAGAGAAAGGGAGAGAGAGAGAGAGGGAGAGAAAGAGGGAGACAGAGAGAGAGAGAGACAAAGAGAAAGACAGAGGTACAGAGGGAGAGAGAGAGGGGGAGAGAGGGAGTTTCCACCCCTACAAACTAAAATAAATTATTGTTTCCACTCCAGATATTTTCAATAAAGCTCATTTTAGCGGCGGTGGCCCACTTGAACGAGACACTTTGTGAGAAAGAGACTTTAATCGGGGAAATCGGGGTCCGATTAAAAAGGATTAAAATACCGTTTACTGAAAATGAGCGTTGTTTATAACGCAGAGATAATAGGCCACAACAACAACAATTCATTTAAAACTGCCATCCAATGTTTTACAGTCACCACAAAGGGACACAACTAAAACTGAACTTCAACATTTGAGAAGCGCTAATCCTGTTCAGTTGTGTCACATGACACACCGGCGGTGGGGGATGTTTGGGGAAACCATGGCAACCCACTATCACATCAACTCAAAGCACATCCACACATCCACACAACCCCCGGAGGCGTGACTCATCTGTGGCAGAGCGCAGGCGGGACACGCGAGACAGTGAGACACGCGAGACAGTGAGACACGCGAGACAGTGAGACAGTGAGACAGTGAGACACTCGAGACAGTGAGACACACGAGACAGTGAGACAGTGAGACACGCGAGACAGTGAGACAGTGAGACACTCGAGACAGTGAGACACACGAGACAGTGAGACAGTGAGACACGCGAGACAGTGAGACACGCGAGACACGCAAGCCGCCGCGGCACAAAGCGAGATTAGATAGCGCCGCCGCG